>CAJNIZ010044009.1:0-10172 GCA_905231905.1 Symbiodinium pilosum
AAAAAAAAAAAAAACGTATATAACCCCAATACACCCCCTAGATCAAAAACCCTAAACACTAGAACTACAAGACTACACCCCTGAACTCCAAACCCTAGAACCATAACACTAAACCCTGAACCCCAAACCCCTCAACCCTAAACCCTATAGAAGCACAACACTAAGCCCCTAAACCATAACACTGAACCCTAAACCCTGAGCCTTACAACCATAACACTCCACCCTAAACCTTAGAAGAACCATAAGACTAAACCCTAAACCCCCAAACCCTAGAACCATAACACTAAACCCTAGAAACATAACACTGAACCCTAAGCCCTAAACCCTAGAACCATAACACTAAACCCTACAATCTAGAACCAAAACACTAAACCCTAGAACCATAACACTACATCCCGAACCCTAGAATCATAACACCGGACCCTAAACCCTAAAACCCAAACCCTAAACCCTAAACCCTAAGCCCTAAAAGGGACCCCCAGTTTGCAGCTTAGCTTCGGAGTCTGTGGAAGCGTTTGGCCTCCCGCAAGGCCCGCTGGACCATGGCTGAGAGACTCAACGCTGAGCGAAAGAAGTGTAAGGATCTATTTAGGGTTATATGGGGTTTAGGGTTCAGGGTTTAGGGTTTAGGGTTATATGGGGTTTTGGGTCTAGGGCTTATTAGGGTTGAAAGAAGAGTTATATAGTACGTTTAAAGGAAGGGTTAGAAGTTAGGGTTTAGGGTAATAGAGAGGTGGAAAAAAGCTATCTGGCCTTTGGTTAGCTGGGTATGAAGGACTGGAAAAGAAAATGGAAACTTCTGTGACGGGTTATTTCGGGACTACTATAAGGATCCGTTCCTTCATTCCTAGCTAACCAAAGGTAAGTTATGGGGACATATTTAGGGTTTAGGGATTTGCGGTTAGGGTTTAGGGGCTTCATCACAAGGATGTTAGGGTAAATGAGCAAAGACCTAATTGGGTTGTACTGCCAATGTGAACGCATAATTTCCATCAAGAGTCCAAAGATCTTCAAATTGCGAAGCATCAGGGAATCCAAAGTTGTGAAATTCAAGATTGGCCTCATCAAGGTATCCAACCACAAAGTGGCTGTTGGACAATGCTGTAGTATATTAGTGTATGATAGTATATTATAGTAGATTATAGTAGATTCTAATATATTATAGTACATTCTAGTATATTATAGTGAAATTTGTCTCGCCCGAAGTTGAAAGCCAAGCCGTCGACCCAGAAGACCTTCAGCTGGCGGGCTCCAAAAAAGGCCATTCTAAGTAATAGCTCCCGTACTGGCAATGGTTTTTGACATTAACAAGAATAACATGAGAAGGTCCTGAAATAGAAGATGGGGCTAGGGCTAGGGTCATTAGGAGTTACCCTGAAGTTTCACCTAGTAATTAAGGCCTTAAGACAACTAACTGTAGGCATTTGAGGCTACAGCCCCTGTTTGGCAACAAGAGCGTTTGCAGTTCGCAGCACCATCATGCACCACAGGCATCTTAGCAGTCCCTGCAACAAAGAAAAACCTGACCATGTAGTCAGACGAATTGGAGCAAGCATTCAAGCGGCATTGACCACCTGACAGCACGTCCCTAGGCCCTAAACTTCTCAGCACAATCTCCAAACTCTGAAGTTTTACGCCTGAACTCGCCCTCAGCCTGCAAAATCTCAGAGCGTTCGCATGTTTTCCCATTTTCTGCCGCTGCTCTTTCCTTCTTGATACTCGAAATCAGCTGTAGTATCATAACTTCCAATCTACACAGTCATAAAGGCCAATCTTATCTACAAGGTCATTGAGGCCAACTCAAAAACCCTAAACCAGCTGTGAAGATTGCATCTGCTTTCACGTCCGATGAAACGATCAGGTCGGCTTGACTCTGTTGGAAGGACCTTTGGGTCGTAATGTAGGATGTAAGGTTTCGGGTTTAGGGTTCTTGGTTTAGGTCTAGGGGATTAGGATGTATGGTATGGGTGAAGGGCTAGAATAGGGTTTGGAGTCTGTTTGTACTTGTTGAACTGTCATGCTGTTTAGGTTGTAGAGGAATAGCATTGGTAATGTTTCAGGCATATGCACCGTATACTGCTGGTCTTCTGGTCTGGTGTTTACCTGGAAGCCTGGATGTTCAGAAAGTTGGCTACTTCAGCCCCACGTAGTGAGAAGTTGGAACAATTAACAAGTGAATTAGGCTTCAAGCAAATGAGTACATTGCCTACAGAAAATGTTGGCCTTTTCTACTTAGTATGCTTGTGTCGGGGGGACATCGGTGGTTGACTTTCTGCGTCAGACTACCCTGTAGCACTGCAACAAATGCCCTCCCTCCCATGCCTAAAAACTTGCAGTCTCAATCCCTTATCGAAGCATATGAGCTGTGGTCTAAACTCGTTAAAGGAGTTATATAGGGATTACATAGGGCTCCTATTATAGGGCTTCTTAAGGGGGATACTAGAAGTTGGCTCATGAGGCGTATGCGCATGCCCTCTATCCAAAGGTGACTACAACGGCAAGGTGGCCAACGCTGGCACACATCGGTAGACGAGAACCTTTGTTTTGGGTTTTAGTCGTATCTGCGGATTCTCCACAGTCCACATGCACCCTAAACCCTAAACCCTAAACCCTATACTCCTGCAGCATCCCTCGACACCAAGTATATAGCCTGCATAGCAGGCTAGACTATCTTATAATAATGTATGTTCTACATATATATATATATATGGTTTAGGGTTTAGGGTTTAGGGATATACACAGAACTTTTACATACATACACATGCACATATGCCGCCGGGCCCCCCTAGAATCCCCACAAAAAAAAACAAAAAAACGGCCCGGGACCATATTTGGGGTGCTTTGCACATCTTCAAAACTTAGACACTCCGCATGTGGGAGTTCCTCTGAAAGGGAGCCGATAGAAAATCCCAGAAGTAGAACTAAAACTTAAAGAATGCAGGTTTCTGGGTCTAGGTTTAGTGAACAGAATATGCGAGCCCTTGTTGGGATCACAAGTCGAAGATTTCGACACATGGTTGCTTGCATAAACACAGGGAAATCGTTGAAATCCCATACGTGATATCCTGCACACAGGCAGTTGAGTCTTGCAAGTATGGGATTCGGAGGCTGAGGGTGGGAGTAGCCGCCTTGGAGTTCAGGGTTTGGATTTAGGGTTGAGCAGGTTCAGGGTGATCATCCCCCTGATGGCTACACCCTATGGGTTCAGGGTTTAGGGTTCAGGGTTCAGGGTTTAGGGTTTAGGGGTTCAGGGGTTTAGGGTGTAGGGTTTAGGGTTTACGAAAATCAAGCAGGGATATGAGCCACTGGCTAAACTCCTAGTCTCCCCATTAGTATCCCCTATACTACCCCCTATATAATCCCTGAAAAAATCCCCCCTTTAAGGAGTTTAGACTACAGTACATGCACGGAAGAATCCTTCTCCACTTCGGACCCCCGCGATACTGCAATTCCCAGGGTATAGATATAGATGCTGCAAGTTTTGCAGTAGGGACGCTGCACCTAAGCCTTAAACCCTACTTATCTGCATAGAGTTCAGGATTTGGGAACACCGGAGTACCCTAAACCCTAAACCCTAAACCCTAAACCGATGTGGTGGATTCCCAAGTTGGGGTACCTGGTGGGGGTCTCCAGCGTAAAGAAGGTAATATTTTGGGGGTTTAGGGCTTAGGGTTTAGGGTTTATTTTGGGGTACCATGTTGGGGTCTACATTGGGGGTCGACCTGTTTATGGAAACTACCACATAAGGCTAAATTCTGAATCCTGAAACCTAAACCTTAACCCTGAACCCTAAACCCCTAAACCCTGAACCCTTTGGGCGAAGCGCTCCAAAGCCCTTCTCTCTCGGACCGTCGCCACCGGGACGTCGTGTCAGACATCTGCGGTCTCCTGGATGGCGAGTCACACCAGGTCTTAGGCAGTGCAGAATGTTTAGGGTTTGGGGTTTAAGGTTTTAGGGTATTAAACTGTTAGGGTCTTAAGGTCTAGGGTTCTAGGGTTTGCAGATGTTTGAGGGTTTAAGGGCTAAAGTTTAGGATGGCTAGATTTTCGGGTTTACCTGCAACCCAATTTACCTGCAGTTGAGTCTGGCACCTAATCAAAGGGTGGACACTACTGAGCTTTAAGCATCTACCGCATAGGCTTTGGACCTTGGGGTAGACGTTTATGGTTTCGGGTGTTTAGGGCTTAGGAAGGCTTAGGGTTTAGGGGGGTTTAGGGTTTTAGGGTTTTGGCGGAGAAAACCCATCTATGACCAGGTACGAGCCTAGAGTCCCATGAGGGATGGTGAGAGGAGTTGGGGTCTAGCCCTAAACCCCAAACCCTAGACTTTAGGATTCAAGTTGTATCCCCTGCGAACCTGGGAGGGCATTGCGAAGACTTTTGTTCAGCCTTCATAAGACTTCGCGAAACCCTAAGCCGTATGTGGGCTTAGGGTCTGGATTTTCGCTAGGCAGGGGCCTAGCTCAAGTTCCCTGTGCGGGCGCGGTTTAGGGTTTAGGGTTTAGGCCCCATGTCCTACGGTTGGAACGAAAATTCCTGCATGACTCTCTTGAGGTTTCGGGTGTAGGGTGACCCTCTGATACTGATCTGGGTTGCCGTAAAGGAACTTAAACTCAGTCACAATCATATGGGTATATAGTAAATACGTAATAGGGTTCCTTACTAGACTAGGGTAGTTAAGAATTGAACCCTAATCACGAAACCCTAAACCGTAAGTCCTAAACCCTAATCCCTAAACCCGAAACCCTTAACCCTTATAGTGGTTTCCTTGTTATGGTAACTTAGTTTTAGCTATAGTCAAAAAACTCCTAGTATCCCCCCTAGTAATCCCCATAAAATACTCCTGGTATGATCCCCTATATAACCCCCTGCGTGGAGCCTAGACCATGAACCCTAAACCCTCATCCTTAACCTGCCCTTTTCATCCCCTATTAAACCCCCTGTAAGGACTTTCGACTATAGCTCATTTAAATTCCTTAGCAGCAACCCAGTGATTTGCCAGAGTTTAGCCCGGCTCGCAAGTAGCCATGGAGCAGGACCCCTAGACCGCACCCCCACTCGAAGAGTTTAGGGTTTCGGGCTTAGGGTTTAGGGTAGGTAGGGCTATAAATACCCAAGTGGGGCTGGTCTGTTAATAACGCTTTGCCGTTGAGGAACTTAACTTAGCAGAAAGGCGCGCTCCAGAATAAAGTCACTAAATTACGGGTATATTACAAATTACCAATAGGGTTCCCTTACTACAGTAACTTGGTTTAAGTTCCTTCAAGTACCAGCAGCCTAGACACCCTAAACCCTACACTCTGAGGCCCTAGAACTGCTCCTGAGCTACCTAAAGCACCGGGGTCTCGTTTACACCTCACAGTAATCAACCCAAACCTTGTTACATGGGCCTTGCATGGGGGCTACTTACTGGTGGTTACCAGGAAATGAGAGAATATATCAGATATGGGGTCTAGGGTTTAGGCAGGGTTCAGGGTAGGGAATAAGGGAAAATATTATGCAGGGACTATATTCTCTTATTCCATAGGACACACAAATAAGTTTACATGGGAGAAAGCCGAACAGGCCAACTGACTGGGCGCAATAGGCACCAGCAAGTCAGAACCTATGGGCTTCGAAGCAGACACCTTTGTCATCGCCTACGTGAGGCGCTGCTGAATGTCCGCCACTGTCACTTGCAAACGTAACAGCGTGCTGTGCCAATCCTGTATGCTCGGAAACGTGTGGGACAGCGTCTGGTGGGCCAGTTTGGCCTTGTCGTGCCTGGACTTAATTTAGTGCCGACAGTGGCAGAATGCCTGGAATTCAGTGGTTCAAATATCCTATACACTCCCGGAAACTAACATTGGAAACCCAAAAAAGGCCCTATAAAGGCTATGGTCCCTCTGAAAGGGAACTATGTGGGTTTCCATGTTAGTTTGGGGGAGTGTAAACTCTTTGGCCTCTTATCCCAGACTCGCTCCTCAGTGACTCAGCGACCTGCTAACCTTGGACCCTACCTGTAACCCCTAGCTACCTCCAAGCCCTGAACTCTAAACCCTCAACCCTAGACCTATTGGGTATACCTACCGATTACAATATGTTGCAGGTAGACCCTAAACGCCGATCACTCTCAGCCATTATCCAGGGATAGGGATCACTAGCCTACCTCAAGCCTTTAATTGGATCCTGTATAATCATAGCTTGGGTACAGCACTCTCTCGGTAACAACCTGTATTAGGGGTATGTTAAGAACTATATATAACTGTATTACAAGTATTATCCAACTGTTACTGTTACAGAGTGGGGGCAGTACCCAAATCATACCACACTCGAATATATTCCCTCTAATCCCCATATAAACCCTATATGATTCCTGTAGTTTCCATTTTATGTTCCATTATCCCAACTGTAGTCCCCTACACCTAAACCCCAAACCCCAAACCCTATTCTACCCCAATGGGTTCTTACCTTAGGTAAGCTGGAGCCTGCAGGATCTGGAATGTCGTCGATCAGGCTTCTTGCGCTCAGAAGGGGGCGACTGCCTCGCGAAAGATATCAATTCCAGAGTCTAGAACAAGACAGATCGGGGATTCAGTAGAGTTCCAAAACCTGAAAAACACTACTCTTGGCCCTGTTTTCTACATGAACCTCCATTTCGCGTGAGTCCGCCAGAATTTCCCCTGAAACAAACGGCTAGCTCAATCATTGAGACTCGCGACAAACAAAAACTCGCTCACCCCAACCGCCCAAGGGGGATTCTCGGGTGATACTGAGACCTCTGGACAAGGATCTCTTGATCACGGAATATGTGAAACAGAATGACCATGGAGCATAGCTGCAGTGGAAGTAGATGAGGACTTTACGGTAACGATGCTGGCACTGAATGGTCTAGGCATTTGATCCTTGTAGACTCCCTTCTCAACCCTGAACTCTTGAACTCAAACCCCTAAGCCTTAAACCAAAAAAACCTATGATCCCTCATGGGTGGTTGTCAAAATTATGGTCCTTTTTTGGGTACCCTAAGTATTAGGGGCCGTACTATAATGGGGACCCAAAAAGGGACCGTAGTTTTGACAACCACCCTCATGAACACTTGACATTGAAGCCATGACATCTGGGCCTCTCTTCTCCTAACCCCGTCCCTGTGGAACTTCGCTCTTTCACTGCCAGCCCGAACTTCTTCTTCCCTTGGGGTAATATATATATATATATTTCGGTTTTATAGGGTTTAGGGTTTAGGGCTCATGCTGGGTATTTCTGCTCTTGGAGAATGTACCCACTCTTGGGGGATGTACTCTACGGACTCAAACATGGCCGAAAGTGGAGCAATGGCAAGCTATGGTAGTGCTTCAAGAATACAGAAGCAGTGCACCTCCCCCCCTCTCTCTCTCTCTCTCCGCTCCCCTCTCTCTATACATCTTATGCATGTACAGACTATGCACATGTTTTCGCTTTAAATATATGTACAAGTACAAGCACATATCGAAACATACGTACATGTATACATATACATATGTGCGCGTATATGTAGATGTCTCAAGCTCCCAAATGCCACGTGGCTCGCATAAATTAGACCACGCGCAGCAGCCATTCTCATCGCTGTGATTTAGAAGCCGGCAGAATCAGCATTGATGCGTTTCAGGCTATTCAAGCTAAGCTGATACAGCAGCAGTTGGGGGGCTTGGTAAAGCCAGGGTTTGTGGTTTAGGGGTTGAGGGTCGTTTAGGGTAGATCCTAAACCCCAAGTCCAGAACCCTGCTACATCTCAAACACAGAACTGCCTCCGCTGCATCGCTTTCAGACTCAACGGACGCGGCGCGCGTGCGGGTAAAGCCTGATCGTTCAGCGCTGAGGGGTTAGAGTTTGGGCGGTAGGGTGTAGAAAGCCGAGATCTGAGCCCAGGGTTCAGGGGAAACCCTTATGGTTTAGGGTGCCTACAGGGTCCAGACCAGAGTCCCGTGCTTTCAGAAGGATTTTACAAGGGATCATGTAGGAGTCTCTTTAAAGGGGATATAGGGGATATGTATGGGTTAGGGTTTACGGTATGTAGAGGATGTACTGGGATATTATGTGGATTTCGTGGGTGAATGGAAGCGAAAATGGAATCCAATGTATAGGTTTTAGGGATCAGATTATGCTAGTTCTTGAGAATCAAATTGAAAAGAAATCGTGAATATTTCTCACTATAATTTTAACTACCACAATTGTACAAGGATTTGGGGCCGTGATATTAGTGTTGGTAAAAGACTTTATATCAGCTCCCTGTAGGGGCCAATTTCCATGTCATCTTCCAATTCCTTTGCCATTTCGTGCTTCATCCTCCCTAAGCCCTGAACCCGACATGCACCTTTCTCATTAAAAAGAAAAAACATTATTCTACCTAAGGGCCTACCACCGACTCAGCCCCAAGCCCTAAACTCAGAACCCTAAGCCCTAAACCCTCAGCCCTGCACCCTAAGCCCTACGCCCGAAGTCCTAAGCCTTAAGCCCCAAAACCCTAGACCCTAAATCCTAAACCCTAGATACTAGTTTCCATTTTCTTTTCCATTGTCCCTATATATAACTTCGATGTATATATACCCTATATAACCCTGGATATCCCTTCAAACGGACCTAGAGTTTCTACTTTCTTTTCCATTATCCCTATATATACACCCTGTAATCCCCCCTAAACCTTCAATTCCCTAAACCCTAAACCTTCTCTTCCCTGAATCCTAAACCCAGCCAGGGAGCCCGGGGTACCCACAGGGGGCAGCACCGTCCTAAAATCTTTTTGGATGCTTAGGCTATGGTTTTTTTGGTAACCCCGAAAGGAATATACATTTTAGGGTTGAAGCTTTAGGGTTTAGGTTTTAGGGCTTAGGGCTTACGGTTGAGGATTCAGGAGGGTGTTATACAAGGATCATACGGGGTTATATACGGATGCTACAAATGGTAAGATGATTTTGTTGACCCTTACCCCTATAACGACACGCAATAATCATGTGATAGTCATGGAGGCAGCCAGAACAACATGAACTTAAGAGAGCTCCCTATGCTTATTATCTTGCTGTTCAGGTTTACATAGAAAACTCCAGCAAACTACAATGGTTTTGGGTACCTGTTCCCCCCCAACCTTCAGCCCTAAACCCTAAATCCTCAACCCTACAGGTACTTGTTCCCCATGCTTAGGCTCTAGTCGCCCACTGCTTTGGTTAAATTGGGAATTGGCTCTCCGGGCTTAGGCTTTAGGGCTTAAGGTTTAGGATTTAGGGTTTAGGATTTAGGAATTGGGATTTAGTGTTTAGGGTTTAAGGGGAATTCTGGAGACTCCGAGCGGGACAGCGTATGAGCCGTAGTCTAAACTCCTACTATCCACGTTAGTAACCCCTATAATAGTTCATTACGTAATCCCCTATATAACCCCCCTTTGCAGAAATTGGACTATAGCTCAAATGGCTTGTCCTGAAAATATCACAAAACACAAAATGTCGGCATTCTCCCACCAGGACTACGGTTCTAGGCTTCACCATGGATCCCTATACCAACCCCACACCCTCGACCCCGCATGGCAGAGTCACTCTAAATTTTGAGAAGTATAGAGGCGTCCTTTCTCTTTTTCATTCCTTAATTCTCTGCTAACAACAACTGGTAAAGATTAAGCAATTCCAAGCGGTTGAAGGGTTCCAACTTTTCAGGTCCGACGGCGTCGAATTTCAGGCCGCTGAGAATATAGTTGAATACCTGATACCTAGGGGTAGACCTTTTCATGCCAAAGGTGCAGTGTATGTTTGCAATGTATTGTACTGTAACGTAATGTAAATGTAATGGAATTAATGTCATGTAAAGTAATGCAACGTAGCGTAATGTAATGTAATGTAATGTAATGTAATGTAATGCAAGGTAATGTAATGCAATGCAATGCAACGCAATGCAATGTAGCGTAACGTAATGTAATGTGATGTGCTTAATGTGATGTGATGTGATGTAATGTAATGTAATGGGGTGCAGAATTATTTTGGTACTTTTTGGTTTTATTTTGAGATTTTTTTTGTTTTTGGCTTGTTTTGATAGAAAGTCTCAGACGAGAGCTTGATTTGGCAATCAAAATCAGGAAAAATTCAGGCGAGAGCTCGTTTGTGCAGTTCAAATGTGTGAAAGTCTCAGGCGACAGCTCGAGTGTGGATTAAAAATGTGTGAAGGTCTCAGGC
>CAJNIZ010044009.1:16038-26494 GCA_905231905.1 Symbiodinium pilosum
CAACAGGTACAAGAGACCACAGAACAAAGACCTCCTCACAACAGGCTTTGACCTGGTATCTGGTGTGTGTGTGTGTGTTTGCTCGTCTAGGTAACTTACCCTAAACCCTAAACTCTGGATGGATGTTTGGTTTGGCATTGCATTTTTGGATCTCAAGTGCCCTTCTTGACAAGGAAGCCATAGCCTGGGGGGTGCTCCAAAAAAGAGCACTGGCGATCTCCTAGCCGCAAAAACTCTACTAAGACGTTGGGGGCTTACAATTCAATTCCCTGAACCCTGAAACCCAAGCCCTAAGCCTTGAACCCTGAATCCAAGAACCCTGAAACTTGAATCCTAAACCCTAAGCCCTAAGTTCTAGGTAACCTAAACCCTAAACCCTATAGCCCCTAAACCCTACACTTAAACTCTAAACCCTAAGCCCTAAGCCCTAAACGCTAAACCCTACGTCTTCTTCCTTGGTGGCATGTCTGTGTTACGTCTGGTTCCCTGAGCCTGCAGCGATTCCGGCGCAGTTTTCGGAGGCTTAGGTCCAGGCTCTGTTGTGAACCATGGAACAAAAAGGTTAAGGGTTTAGGGGCTATAAGGTTTAGGGTTTAGAGTTAAGGTTTATAATCATTTCGCCTCAGCAATGAACGGAATCACATCCCAATGGCATACGACGAGACACGGAACGTTTTCTACCCATAAACCCTTAGCCCTAAACCCTAAACCCTAAGCCCTTAAACCTGAACCTCTTTTACCTGCTATAATCCAAAGTTTATCATTCAATGTTCAATGACCTTAGTCCTATGGATCAGGGCTCAAGGCATCAGCCTAGAAAGACCAACAGTCCCTTCCCGTTCAGCTTTGAGGGTTTAAAGGTTCTGGGCTTAGGATTTAGGATTTGGTAGTTTCCCAAAATAAGGGGACCCCAATATAGACCCCAAAATACTATAGTCCTTATTATTGGGGCCCCCAAAAGGGTACCCCTAATTTTGGGAAACCCCCATTTGGGGTTTAGGATTTAGGGCTTAGGGTCTAGGATTTAGGATCCCTAAGCCCTAAACCCTAAGGATTTAGGGCCGAGGAGTGCCTCTTGATGAGGTCACCTGTCGGTTATGGGAGGATAATACGGGGACTAACTGGCCACATAGGGGGGAAAATTAGGATGAAATAAGGGTTATCTATGGTAATGAGATACCCTAAACCCTAAACCCCCTAAACCCTAAACCCCCTAACCCTTAATCCCTCTAAATCCTAAACCCTAAACTCCCTAAACCCTAAACCCCCTAAATCCTAAACCCCCTAAACCCCGTAAACCCTATGGTAATGAGATTAGAGGAGCCCTTCTCAGAGCCCTTTGAAGTGTTAAAAATCGGCCCTCGGACCACCACATGTCTCTAAGGTTTAGGGTTTAAGGTTTAGGGTTTAGGGGTTGAGCGTTTAAGGGTTTAGGTGGTTTAGGGTTTAGGGGGTTTAGGGTTTAGGGTTTAGGGGCTATAGGGTTTAGGGTTTAGGGTCCTTAGCACATGGGTTGGGACTAGCAACATTCCCCGCATAACCTCGAGCCTCCAGATCTTACCTTACTTCCA
Source organism: Symbiodinium pilosum (assembly GCA_905231905.1). Classification (NCBI taxonomy): domain Eukaryota; class Dinophyceae; order Suessiales; family Symbiodiniaceae; genus Symbiodinium; species Symbiodinium pilosum. The sequence goes on from CAJNIZ010044009.1 coordinate 17,610, forward strand.
CTGTATAAACCCACCCATAATGCTACCAATGGTAACAAGAATCCCCCTATTAACAAGGCTCCCGAGCACCCTGCCAGGGCATCAAAGAGCAAGGCCATTCCCAGCGGAAGGACCAGCTCCAACTGTTCAGGGCTTAGGGTTCAGGGTTTAGGGCTTAGGGCCCAGGACGTCCAAAACTCCCTAGTCAAGATCAGGATTTGTAATCCTAGTACATCAACCCTAAACCTGAACCCTAAGCCTGTAAGGCATCATCCTGCAGTAAAAGTTTGGTGGAGTTCCTGGGGAGGGGATCTTAAGGACGGTTGGTGGTTTAGGGCTTCGTGGGAAGCGAAAGGAGAAGAACATGGGAATTCTAGTTTGGGGTTTGGTGTGGATGGCTAGATATCAGGGTTAAAAACCTCATGCTTCAGCTTATCAGCAGAAGCTTCGTGACCCAAAGCAGGACATGGAGCCACACTGCTTGGGGCTTAGAGTTTAGCGTCAATTGCCGAATCTTTGAAGCGAGCCCAATAGGTAGGATAACCCTAAACTAGGTAGGTCAGACATGGGGATAAGCCCCGAAACCCTGAACCTTATATAAACATATATGACGCTACATATGCATGTATGTGTGCATATCCATATGCATATAGTTCTTTAACGCTAAACACGAAACTTGCCTTGGGCAGGTCTGGCGTTTGGAGATAGTGGGTCCAGAGCTCCAGGCTAGAGATTCACTGTAGCACTCATTCAATTTGAACGGGGGTAGAGGGTTTTGTGATTATGGTTTACGGATTACCGTTTAAGGTTCAAGGATAGCGGAATGGGACTTTCTTTCATGGGTTTGGAAGGGATGTGTGCAGTAATGTAGTCCCCTGAGTTATAAACCTCCTCTCCTCTTCAGGATCCTATGATAATCCCTAAGAGCTAAACTCTAAGCCCAAACCCGGGCTTTATTCACAGGGCTCTACAAAAAAGTTCAGCAGCTGTGGGTTTTTATGATGTTCAGATCCTGAGGGCAAACCCTTGACACAGGGTCCAAGGTTTATGGTTCAGCAAATAGGCAAACCCTAAACTCTAAACCTTGGGTACTGCCCCCACTCAGTAACAGTTGGATAGTAATATGGTTCTATATAGCCCTTAGTAGGACCCCCAATATAGACTGTTAGTAGGTGGGGGCAGTACTCAATCTAAACCCTAAACCCTCGGATGGAGCCGGAGGTTTGGCTTGGGCGGTTTAGGGTTTAGGGTTTAGGGGTCCTTGGATGTGAGCCTTCCCAGAAAGGTGTCCTACGTAGGTCACCAAGATCCTCCTATCGTGTTTCTTTGTAAGGGTGCAATATGGTCTAAATTAAATTCTTAAATCACCCTAAATCCCGAAACCCAAATCCCTAAATCCCGAAACCCAAATCCCTAAATCCCGAAACGCTAAACCTTTAAACCGTAAATCCCTAAATCCCCAAACCGTAAACCCTGGAGCCCTAAATCCATACAAACGGATCCAGGGCCCTGGGCCATGTAAGCACCCCTCCCGAGAAAAAAAAAGGGTTCAATTTAGGTTTAGGGTTTAGGGTTTAGGTTTGAGGGTCTGGGGTTCGGGGGTGACCTCCCAAAAGCCCTAAACCCTATAACCCTAAACCTTAAACCCTCAACCCCACGTCTGAGTTTAACTTTTCGTTCTTGCGCACCAAACCTCTGAACATACCTCGCGGCCACCCATCAAGAGGTCAAAGGTTACCCTTTGCAGCTGGTAAGCAACCCCCAACCTAGGGTGTAGGGTTTAGGATTTAGGGTTTCGGGTTTAGGATTTAGGGTTTAGGATTTCGGGTAAACCCAGGTGCCTGCCAGAAAGCAACGGTTGTCAGCAGTGCGTTCGCAAAGCTGCGGAACCTGATGCTGCTTGACTTAAGGAAGCCATGTTTTAAGGCTAAGGGTTCAGGCATGTTACCCCAATACTGAAAACTCACATGGCAAAGGACATGGATAATGAAATAGAAATAACCCTAAACCCTAAACCCGAAATCGAAAATGGGCTTCTATAGGGGGTACATACTTCCATCCTCCCACGGAATCTACTTGGGAGCCACTAGTATCCCTACATAACCCCCATATACTTCGTAGACAGTCCTTGGAGGGCCAGGGAGAACTTAATAGATATAGGTAACCCTCCCCCCCCCCAACAGAAGTCCTTGCTGACTTACTTGCTCTCCTCTGTCGCGGAGACGTTGTTCTCTGGTGCGGGTGGCAGGTGATTGACTTTGTCTTATGTACACTGTGCGCCAAGTGTGAAGCCTGGAGTTTGGAGAAAAAACCAGACTCATGCCTCTGGCCTTGAGCTTTCTTATCCGTATACTCTTGCCTAGCATGGTGATGAACCTCGTCCTGGGGAGGTGCCTGCTAGATCCTGCTTCCTTGGCATGAACACAGGCAAGCCCACTTACATGCAGCTTAGTAGCAGTTTCTCCTAATCTTTCTTTAGAACCCACAGAGCTCTAGGTAACTGGGCACTAACCCTAAAACCTAAACCCTACCTAGACCCTCCAATGTGGTACCTGTTTTGGTAGTCCTAATAAGAGTCCAAACCAAAAAACCATACCAAAACCAAAAAGGAACTACATTGGAGAGTCTAGGTAAACCCTGTATATCTGGCTAAGTCCGCCCGACCCTTCAAGCAGGGGATGGTCTTGGAAGGAAGCTCTTGCCCTCAGCTATTGCTATACTGAACTCCTGTTACCGAACAGAAGCCAAGTTACTATAACGGGCTCCCATTGAAGGCACGATAGGTGTTATGTGGTTTTTAGGGTAGTGACACGGCATAAGATAATGGAGAATCAAACATTGTAAAGGGCATCGACAAAGTAATGGACAGCTGGTTTCTACAGTGGATATTTCATCCAGGGCTTAGGGTGTAAGACTTTGGGGTACCATTTACCGGGTTTATAGGGTTGCATAGGGGTATATAAGGACATGTGGGGATATATGGGCTTCTATATGGGCTATACAGAGATATCTATAGGGTTTAGGGTTTCCTTGTTGGGCTTTAGTCTCAAATTTGAAAACACTAAACCCTAAAACCTTGAAAACCATGTATCTAACTTAGGAGGACCCCCCACCCTGTAATAGTGGTATAATAGGAATATAAGAGGACCCCCAAGATATTCCTTATTATCCCTTGTAGCCACTATTACTGGGTGGGGGGTCCACCTAACATGTATCTAACACTGACTCAGCTAGAGTGTGAAGGAGTTTCTGGCATGCGGGGGACTGCCGCTCTTCCGGCAACAAGGGTTCCAAGCCACCAGTTTGTTTAGGGTTTAGGGTTTAGGATTTAGGGGGCTTAGGGGGTTTAGGGTTTAGGAGTTTACCTAGACCCTCCAATGTAGTTCCTTTTTGGGTTTGGTATGGCTTTTTTTGGTTAGGACTCTTAGTAGGACTACCAAAAAAGTACGACATTGGAGGGTCTAGGTAGGGTTTAGGATTTTGGGGTTTAGGATTTTGGGGTTTCGGGTTTAGGAGTTTAGGGTGTAGGGTTTACGGGTTTAGGGGATAGGGACCGCTGTACGGCCATCAACGACCAATGTTTCAAAACTCATAACTCCCGACATCTGTGGAACGCCCTAGTTAAGTTGAAAACCTTGGTGGTCTCAACTGGAAAACTGCATACTTATCCTGGGTCTAGGTTGCGGCTAAGGAACTTAATCTAAGTTACCATGTTCGGAGTATATATTGATTAACGACATTTCCTTATGATAGTATTGTTGAACAAATCTCTTTAACAGCAGCCCAGTAGACTTTGCTAGATCATCACCCTCCTCCCCTGCCCCCGCTTTCAAACCCTCGCGCCTCTCAGTGTCAGAATGGCTGCAACATCAAAGTATCCTAAACCCTAAACCCTACACCCTAAAGGGATCCAGGTGCCATTAATCTGCTGAGCCCAAGCTTCGGATGGTAAGCCCCATACTATAGGGTTTAGAGTTTAGGGTTTAGGGTTTAGGGATAACATATTCCCAGAGGCCTATCCCAACTAAACAGGCCCCTACATTGCATATCATTGCCTGCTACAGGTAAAACCCAAACCCTGAACCTCTCTTCCCCAATGACCAAGCCCAAAAAAGTTTAAACTTTATTATACAGACCACATAAGGAAGCCCACCAAGTTTAAAGTTCTTCTGTTGGCTAAGTAAGGAACTCTAAACTCTAAATGCTGAACCCGCAGAGTGGCGCAATCTCCGAGTGAATCCGGCCCCAGGCAGGCTCCTTGAGAAGAAGTGCCGAGAAGCCTCCACCAGCGCTAAAGGTCAGGGTTTGGGGTTTCACCCCGGGGCTCCTAGGTTTAGGGTTTAGGATTTAAGGTTTAGGGTTTAGGATTTAGGGTTTAGGGGGTTTAGGTGTACTTCCATTCTTTTATCATGGGTTCCCCTACTACCGGTAGTAGGGGAACCCATTCTTTTAGGACTTGGATTCACATACTATCCAAAAGGGACTTCACAGGAGGATCGGGTAGGGTATAGGTTTAGGGTTTAGGGTGCAGGCCCTGTAGCGCCGCACGAAAATCTAAAAGCCGATGAGGGTCCTTTGCTTGCAGTTTCTGGATGCCATGCAACCATTCTGCGTGGGAGTCGATAGCAATCCTACCCTAAACCCTAAACCACCCGCACAAGGCTCAATTACAGGGCTTACAGGGGCACCTTAGGTTTCCAATCCTCCTTCGGACGGTCCCATAAATCTGTAGGTTGTTGGGATCACAGGTAATGCTTCTGTATTGCGGGGTTTGGGAATAAGCTTTTTGGAGTTAAGGTTCTTTTAGGGTCTACCTAGGCCCTCCATTGTAGTACCTTTTTGGTAATCCTAATAAGAGTCCTAACCAAAAAACCATACCAAACCCAAAAAGGAACTACATTGGAGGGTCTAGGTCTACCTGTAACCCCAAAAACCTACAGTTTTGTGGGTTATACCTACTAATTAAGGGGTACTTACTACTAAAGTGTAGATTATTGGAGCCACAGGTAGAGTTTAGGGCTTAGACTTTGCTTCCTATTGCGGACAGGATGAATGCATTGTGATTCCTTTGGGTTTAGGGTTTAGGGTTTAGGGCTCCACTAAGTGCCCCAAAATCCCGAGGAGGGCAAGATTGCGGGAGGGTCCTTGGGTTAAGAACCCTCTGAGTAAGGGCCCTTTAGGGTTAAGGGAACCACAAAGGTCGGAAGCATAAGACCTCGACTCTGAAGACCCTATCTGAACGAGACTTCTCAGTGGATCTTCGATACTTCATGCAAGCCACAAGACCCCTGAAACTCCTGTAAATCCTACAAGTGCCCCTATTGACCTCTGGCTACCATCTGACAGAAGTGGTGATACAGAGCCCCTTCTAGCCCTTACATACGATAGCATAATCTACCGCTCGAATTGAAAGAAAGTAACCTCAAGCTGCAACTCAAAAGGTCAGAACACTGGAGCATAAAACAACAATCTCGCCGTTTGGGGACCAGGCTGTTACAACGGGCTGTTGCACCTAAAGCTATCCATAATTTCAACATGAGATGCTTGGGCATAAGGGCTGCCGAGTGCGTCGTCGGGAACGAGAGAATGGTGCCGACATAATCCCCTAGACACTGCACCCCCTATCATGGTCCCTATAATAAGCGAGCAGATTTTTTTGATCTTGGCTTGTTCATCACAATGGAAACTGTACGTGCGCAAATACCATTGCCAAGCCCCAAAAAGACCGTGCAAACTACCCGGTTTAGGGATGACTTTGGTGCTGCACCCGGAACCTCTCTTGCATGTAACCTCCGACATTTCTGAAGGCTTTCTTGCCTCACGCTAGATGCACGGCTACTTATATGGTAGGTTCCGGGCGCATGTACTACAGACTTCAAATGAAGACCACAAGGAATAGTAGTCCACAGTATAGGTATTTGCCGTTCTCTCATGGAAAGAAGAAAGTCCTTCAGTGAGGAACCACAGCCGGAAACCCTAAACTTGAAACCCTAATCCCTAAACCCTGAGATTCCAGGTCAGAGAGCCCCAAACCCAAAACCAAGCCGAGCCCTGTTTCAAGGCTCAGGGCGAGGGTGTAGGGCTAACCTGTGGCCCTGACTACCTACAGCTTAGTTTTAAGTACCCTCTGATTTAGGGGTACGGACTTCGGGTAATGGTTTAGGGTTCAGTGTTTGGATTTTACCCCTAAAGATTTACAGGTTCTAAAGAGCTGATGGCCCACCCTAAAACCGGGCCTATGCATGGCGACAGAAGTGGCGCAAAGGGCGTTGGCAGCCTGGTAGAACCCACATTCAAATGCTGTCCATACCAGCAAACCTACATCACCCTACGTAGTATACTACAATTCCGATGCATTCTAAAAGCTGCTTGGGGTCATAAACTTAAGTGTCCACCGTATGTCAGGGTTTGCGGTTTCTGGTGAAAATTTGTGTGCCTGTGGCTTCCGGGCCGAGTTGTCTGAACCCTAAACACTAAGCCCTACCCTAACCCCCTTAACCCTAACAGCTAAACCCAAAACCCCTAACCTAACACCCCTGAACCCTGAAACCCTAAAACACCAAAATGCTAGACCCTGAGCCTTAAACCCCGAACCCTATCCTTAAAACCCTGAATCCAAATACCGTTTAGGTTATTAGACTATTTGATCCCCATAGCCCCTATATTTGTTTCCCTAGACGCTTAGGGACTTAGAGGTGCACGGTTATCATAGGGTTTAGGGTTTAGGGCTTAGGGTTTAGGGTTTAGGGTCGTACTAAGGATGATAGGGTTAAGGGCTTGGGGGGATGCTTCTTTAACCACAGCTACAGATTATGCCATGCTACTGGGCAGTAGTAACTTACGACTACCCTGCACCTACAAGCGGCCTAAACCCCAAATGCTTAACCCTAAACCCTAAACCCTAACCAAACTCTACGGCCTGGACCAAAACTCGAACCCCAAGCCCTAAACCCCATTCCCCCATACCTAAATCCTAAACTCTATGCCCTACACCTAAATCCTAAACCCTTATCCTAAACCCTTATACCCTAAACCTAAATCCTAAGCCCTATATCTTATAAACCCTAAATCCTAAACCTTAAAGTCTAAATCCTAAACCCTAAACCTCCAACCCTGAATCCCAAACCCTAAATAGTAGTTTCCATATTCCATTATCCCTATATAACCCTATAATCCCCCCTATATAACCCTATATATCCCTTTAAAGGGACCGAGCGTTTCCATCCTTAAACCCTAAACCCAAAACCCTAACCCCCTAAATCCTTAACGCCCTTAACCCCTAACCCTAAACCCACCAGAACTCCAAGAACCAGAGCCCGGGGGCAAAAGCCACGTCGCGAAGGCCGCTCGAGGCCATTTTGAGATCCGGCAAAGGCTGAACGCCAAGACGACCTCGCGGTTTCGGGTTTAGGGGTTTGGGGTTTAGGGATTCAGGGTTTGAGGTGCAGCGTTTTGGGGTTTTAGGGTGTAGGGATTTGAGTTTTAATGAGTAGGGCTGTCTGGGATGTTATGTTGGCATCGGGCTTGTAATAAGGTAAAGGGTGTCAACTTGGGTTTAGGGTCTACGCATCCACCCAAACTGGACTTAAACCTCGGAGGAGTACACCACTGCCATATGACTGGCATTCCAAGTAGCGCCTGGGCCTTAGGGCGCAGGAGTTGGGATTCCACTTTTGGTGAAGGTTCGGGGTTTGCGGGCAACCAAAGTCCCTAGTGCCAAATTTCAGCCCCGAGTGCGAAGCGAAGCCGTTTTGAGTCCTTATTACGGTGGGCAATTCTTTTTCCTACTTTTGACGTGCAGCTAAGGCTTTCGCCCTTTCCGAAAGATCATTAAACTTCCATCGCTACATGTAGATCTCCTCTGCGGGCCGGCTTGGGGTCAATGCTAGGGTCTAGGGTTTAGGGTTTAGGGTTACATGTGGCACCAGAAGCAGGGTATCAAACTCTGGCCCAATTTCACCTGATCCCTCGCGCCAAATAATGTACAACACGTTCCCTGATGCATGCAAAATTGTCACTATAGAAACCCCAAAACCCTAAACCCCAAACCCTCAAACCCTTATCGTGAAATATAGAAACCCCAAAACCCCAAAACCCTAAACCCTAAACCCTCAAACCCTTATGGTGAAATATCCGAGGGTGGGATGTATGTTGACTGAGAGGGAGGTGGCCAGCGACTTTCAGCCAAGTAAACCAGACTGTACTCCCAAATATTGGTAGATTATAGGATATATATTAGGGTTTAGGGTTTAGGGTTTAGTTGGGATTATAGGGTATATATTGGGGTTATATTGGGAGAATGGAAAAGAAAATGGAAACCCTAGGTCCCTTTAAAGGGATATGTAGGGTATATATTGGTGTTATATGGGGGTTATATTGCGATAATAGAAAATAAAATGGAAACTACTATTTAGGGTTTAGGGTGAACCTCTACTTCGCATTGCATTCTTTAAGGTTCTCACAATAGCAGCCCATGGGCGCAGGGCTTAGGGTTACAGGCTAAGGGTTTAAGGTTAGCGTTTAGGGTTTCGGGTTTAGGGCCTTTGGGCGTTCCTACAAAGCATTCGGTAAAGGGACTTCTGGAAGAATCTCAGAACATAGTGCTCCAGCATCGAGGGCAAGCAGTGACTGTTGGGACAACCTCGGTCTTTCCCAGAAGCTCCGAGGTATGTTTTTCAGTGCATACACTGTGAGTAGTTTCCAATGTATTTCATTATCCCAATATAACCCCAATATACTACCAATGACCCCAATATTGGGGAGTAGCGGTCTTATTTGGGCGAGTATCACCTACATACTTACTTGGGAGCCTTGGGGCTATACGTTCAACAGCCAACGTTTTGAGGATACAGTCCCTCTTAAGTAGATAGAATATAGCTTGGAGTATATTATAATAAGATCGCCAT
>CAJNIZ010044009.1:27616-52875 GCA_905231905.1 Symbiodinium pilosum
CAGGAGATCTGCAACGGTGGCCTCCTTGTCCCCCAGCTCGATCTCGTCATACAGGTCTGTATCTTTCACGGAGACCCGCCCATCAGCTGTGAGGCCTGTCACGCGCCTGATCTTCATGACGCGAGGGCAGGCCGGCCCTTCGGGCGACTTCGATTTCTTGCTCTTGCGGGACTTGTCCTTGTCCGCTTTCTTCTTTTTGGGGGCCTTCTTGTCCTTCTTGTCGTGCTTCTTCTTCGACTTCTTCTTGTTCTTCTTGTCGCTGCTGGAGCTGCTTTTGCTGCTACTACTACAGTCAGACGCACTGCTATGGAGCCAGGGATGCGAGAGCAAAAATTCTTGGGTTTAGGGTCTCTACCTTTACACCTCCGTGGGAGGGCCCCGTCAGGGCGCCATGGTGGCGGCAGTCGCCCAGCTTTACCTGGGCTCCATGACGTTCTTTGCCGCTCGCGAAGCTCGGGCAGCTTCGGGCTCCGCGTGGCGGTTGTCGAGCTGAGGAAGACTTTAGGGTTTAGGGTTTAGGGTGAGTCTTCCAGAACCTTCCTTGTACCCTTAATTGGGGATATATGGTTATATTGGGGTTTTATAGGGATAATGGAAAAGAAAATGGAAACTACTATTAAGGGTTTAGGGTTTAGGGTTTATTGGGGATTTATGGTCCCTAATAGTGGGTACTTAGGCCTTCATAGAGGGTAGGAGGAGGGTCTAGGTTCAGGCTTCTACATCAAGTCAACTTCCCACGGTGGATGGAGGATATCTTGCACCATTCAAGACCCTCAACGTGCTGTGGCTGTTGGGGATATAGGGTACACGGGGTGGTGCCAGAATTTCCTCCACCAACAGTAATGGTTTCTGGGTTTCTGTACTCGTAACAATCAGAAACTCTAGGATGCGGTTTAGGGTTTAGGGGTTTAGGGTTGAGGGTTTTAGGATTTGGGGTTTAGGGTTTAGGGTTTAGGGTTTGGGGTTCAGGGTTTAGGGTTTAGGGTTTAGGATTCACCAACTATCTACAGTTGACTGGCTTCAATTCCTGGCAACTAAGCAGCGTAAACACTACCAAGCTGCTGGCCTTTGACCCTAAGCCCGCGCAGAGCCGTAAAGCCAAAGACACCCAAACCTGAACCCTTAAACCCCAAACCCCCAAAACCCGAAAAAACCCTAAACCTTAAACCCTAAACCCCTAAACCCTAAACTACTAGTTTCCATTTTTTCCATTATCTCAGTATAACCCCTTTATGACCCCTATACCCTAAACCTTAAACCTTAAAGCCCTATACCATGGTTTCAAGGTTTGGCTATTATTACTATTATTATTATTACTATTACTATTACTACTAGTATTACTATTACTACTATTATTATTATTACTATTACTCTTATTATTATTATTAGTATTATTACTATTTGTGCCAAAGTTCAGGTTTTAATTTTACACACAAAATAGAGGGTTTAGGGTTTGGGGCTTGGGGTTAAGAATTTAAGCTTCTTTGGCTTAGGGCTTAGGATCTAGAATTTAGGTTTTGGGATGCAAGGCTTAGGGTTCAAGGCTTTAGGGATTTAGAGTGTTGGCTGAGGCTTCTGGGGCTTGGGGCCTAGGTCTTGCTTATCTAAGATGCCTGCTAGAGACATCACGCCTCGGACAGCCCAGAACCCCAGACCCCAGAGCATGCCCAAACATCCCAAGCCCCAAATGCCATTTGGGTGTAAGGTTTAGGGTTCAAGGTTCTAACCCCAAGGATATGGACCCTATCGCTATTGCATGACGCAATACTTACTGAACTCAATGCAGCTGCCACCCTGAAACACCAAACCTAAGCCCTCAGCCCCGAAACTTCGGCCAAAAGCACCTACCCAGGGGCTCCTGCGCAGTTTGCTTTAGGTTTGCTCTGGATGCGTTATGGGTTTAGGGTTTAGGGTTTAGGATTTAGGGTTTGGGGCCCAACCCCATCGACACACTACATAGCAGGATCTGGGAACAACTCCCTCCATCCAACATCACCCGAAGACTGGATGCCAGGGTGCCTGTATTGTCGCGGCCTAAATGCTTGCAATCCCCCTTTGGTCAGAATTTTGCGCTCCTATAGTCCTATAGAAAACACTACAAGCAAGGGGAATGCTCTATTGGTAGGGATGGAGGTTCTAGGCGGGCGATTAATTGTAATAAGCTTTTTGGGTATAGTGTAATAGTACTTCATTCCCTAAACCCTAACGACAGGATGATACGGGACTGCAACTACTAATCAGTCAGGTAATTTTCTGGACAGCAAGCCGGAAGCTACGAAGACCCTGAATCCCTGCCCTCCCACAAACCATAGGGTTTAGGGTTTAGGGCTGAAGCCCTAAACCCTAAACCCGAAACCCTAAACCCTAAACCCTTTGGGGCTTGCCCCAACAGAAGCAGTTATACAAGGCATCTAGGACCCTGACGTGATAATTACTTTGGCTCTTACATTCAGCCTAAAGTCTCCCTATATAGGGTTTAGGGTTTAGGTATATAACCTACAGTTAAAGGTTCCTTGCAACCCTGAACACTTCACGAACCCCAAAACCAAACCCAAAGGGAACATAAGTTGCATTGCGGGCGTTGCTGGGGATTCCGTAAGCATGGTAGGGCATCATATACAGCTCTTGTACAAGTCAGTGGGAGGTCGCCCAAACTCTTCACCCTAAACCCTAAACCCCAAAATCCCTAAACCCAAAACTCTAAACCCGAACCCCAACAACTTCAATGCCAAAGCCTCCAAGGTAGCAAAGCCTTACATCGCAAACGGCGAAAGACATGTTTGGGCTGTATTCTCATCGCGAGGCCTGCGATACCAGGTTTAGAGCTCAGGTTTGAGGATTAAGTGGATTTAGGGTTCAGGTTTCAAAGCTTCAGTTAAGACTTTAGGGCATGTAACCTATAAGAAACTGTGATAATACCGGCCAAACACATGCTGGGGTTAGTACGGAATAAGGGAATATCACATATACATATATATCATCATTAATTATCTATTTACATATAGAGGGATCATACAGGGATTATATTCCATTATCAATAAGTATAACCCTGGGTTGGCCCCTAAAACCCTTTGAAAAATATTAGTATATAGGGTCCCTTCTTGAAGCCATTAGGGAAAATATCAAATATCCCAGGGGCCTACCCAGGACCTACAAAACTGTAGGTAATTGGAGGCACGCGGGGGCCCTGTCATGAAGCTCTCGGGATGTTTTTTGGGCTGCGCGGTTTAGGGTTTAGGGTTTAGGGTTTAGGGCTTCTTCGTGGGGGTGGTGCCACTACACCTTAAACTCGTTTTCAGGAGGACATTATTACAATGATCTAAACCCTACACCCTGCAGGCCCCACAACCCAAAACCCTTTCCCCTAAACCCTAAAAGCCTAAACCCCCAACCCCCCCAAACCCGGGTTCCTTGAAACGTCTCTTTGGCGAGCCCGTACCCACTGACTCAAACCTCAGGTCATCTAAGATCAATTTTGAACCCAGCTTTGCCCCTCATAAGTGCTTACGGTTGAAGACTATAAACTTGTACTTTGGGTCCTAAAGCCTGCATCCCGGCTTGAACCCAACATCCTCAGGTTTAGGGTTGAGCACTTCCTGAAGAACCTGGAGCACTGAACCCTTTCGCCGTCAACTTTTTGCCCTCCATCGCCAGCTTTTAAAGGGCTAAGTGCGGCCAAGCTATGATAGCTCCAAACCCTGAAGCATCAGTTGGGGACTATATTCTATACAAACTCAACTTCGCGTGAAGCTGATAAACCTTGCCCCCATTGAGGGCATCAGGCCCCGGATGCTCCAACCTCCCCCGTAACGATTTAGAATTTACATTTACGGTAGGTATAACTGAGGGCAGTTGGCTAACGAAATCCTGAAGCCCTCAATCCTGTACTGTAATTCTATATACAGCTAAATATACTCACTTTCGAGTTGATATTCCACCTAACAACAAGCACAATTTGCCTGAACCCCTGAACCCTTGACTCCTAAACTCTCCTCTTAAGACCCCTGCAGCCAACTTTCTGTTCCCGCTCCGCCTGTCAAATCACCAGCCGTCCGCGCAAAGCCCGGCGTTGCATCTGCGACCGCCGGTCGGGGTGTGACCAAGGCATCGGAAACCTCCAGGGTAAGGGCTTAGGGTTTAGCGCGATGTCGAGGGCTTAGATGTAAGGTCGTGGAGTTTGCGGCTTAGGGCTTAAGGTTCCGGAATTCAACCCCCCCCCCCTCCCAAACCCTAAACTGTTCGTGGTATGCTTTGAAGTCTACGGTTTAGCGGTTTAGGGCCCCACGGTTTGGCAATTTGGGGTGTGCCGCTCTTGGCTTGGGATCCTGGGGTCTACCTGTAACCTTAATTTGGTTACCTACAGCTTCATGGTTCTACCTTAGGTGGACCCCCCACCCTGTAATAGTGGTATAATAGGAATATAAGAGGACCCGAAAATAGTTACTAGTATCCCTTATAGTCACTATTACAGGGCGGGGGGTCCTCCCTAAGTTCTACTGAAAACCACCTGGTAACTAGTGGAAATTTTCTACGAAGCTGGGGTGAACCTGCACGTGCCAAAACACCAGCCCTGTCCAAGTGCCCCACTGGTCATGCAAATCAAAGCTGTGGTCCTTTAGGGTTTAGGGTTTAGGGTTTAGGATTTAGGGTTTAGGGTTTAGGGTTTAGGGTTTAGGGTTTAGGATTTAGGGTTTAGGGTTTAGGGTTTAGGGTTTAGGCGTTGCGTATGATCCGCCACTCTGTTTCGGGGCGTTCCAACCTCAAACCCTCGACGATGCACACAGTTTGGTGTAAATAGCATGTCCCAACCCATAAACTCTGAACCCAATGCATAGTGGGTACTAGCATATAAAGACGTCGAGCCAAACTGTAATTCCCCTAGACCTATAATGACATACTATCTTTTGATACTTCCTGGAGGCTAAACAACAATGAAAACGCAAAAACGGTTCCCGAGGGGTTATGAGAGCATATGAGCATCAAACTCCGAACCCTAAACCCTACCTCACAGGAAAAGCTAACACCGAGAGCCAGGGGGCCGTATGCAGCGTGCCACCACCGAGAGCATGATTACCTTGGAATGAGTTATTTGAAGTTATCTAGCGTAAGGGTTTAAGGTTTAGGGTTTTGAGGGGCTATATAATACAGATAGTGGAAAAGAAAATGGAAACTACTATTTAGGGTTTAGGGCTTCGGGTTTAGGATGCGGGGTCTGATCTAGAGCTGTTTAAGGTTTAGGGTGTCCATAAACATGCCCCATAATGTTGTATCGGATGGAAAACAGCATGAACAATGAAATGGATACTAGGACTTGAGGATTCTACGGATGCGGTTTAGGGTTTTGGGTTTAGGGCTTTGGGTTGGGTACTGCCCCCACCCAGAGACACTCCATGCTAAGGGTAATATTAAGGGCTATGAACAAGTATATAATAAAGGATAGCGTTTATGTGATTTATGTGCTAGGTTGTCATAACCTAGCCCTGAACAAAAAATATGATACCAAAAGAGGACCCCACCCCCGCCCCCGTTCCGATTTGACACCGAACCCTAACTCGCCTTTCACTTTTTGCAAATCTGGGTTGGCCCCTAACACCCTTTGAAAAATATTAGTATATAGGGTCCCTTATTAAAGCCATTAGGGAAAATATTAAAGCCATTAGGGAAAATATTAAATATCCCAGGGGCATACCCAGAAATGGGGTTTCGGCTAGCTACGCTTCTCGATTGCGTGTCAACCTTGCGCATCATACTCCGAGCATCCTTTATCCCGAATCCTGAAACCGCGGTTTAAGGTTTAGGGTTTAGGGTTTAGGGCTTAGATTTCTGGAGGAAATCCAAGACTGACTGTTGATGGTGTTTACACTCTACGGACTTGGGTTAATAGGGATGATAGGGATTACTTGCAACCCCATGTATCTACGGAGTACAGTAAGGGGTCATGCCTGAAAGCGGAAAGTTAAATGACAACTGGATTTATTGGTAGGGACGTATGGGGGATTATGTAACAATTCTCTGAGCTATGTAACAATTCTCTGAGCCTAAACAGGCACCAGCAGCATATTTCGAAGTGCCTTTCAGGTACCGCATATTAGAACTACACATGCAATGAAGAGGCCCATGATACTGGTATTTATTTGGTCTTGAACATTACTGGGTGCCTAGTATGCAACGAGGGGATGGATGCCTTTTTCAATCCATCTTTCAGCCTAAAGCCCTAACCCCCAACCCCAGCCAATTGGAAGCACCCTAAACCCCAACCCCCCCACCCCAAATCCCTAACACCCCAACCTTTACAAACCCTAACCGTGCTATCCTTACCCCCTCGAATAGCCCAACCCATTCGCTCATTTCCTGCTGAGCGCCCTCAACCCTAACACGGTTTAGGCTTTAGGGCTTCACTTTCTTTCCCATTCCTTGCAATAAGCTACCAGGTTTTTGTTTACGTCCTAAATCCCAAGTCCTTGACTACTCTCTACACCTAAACCCTCAACCTTAACCAAATAATGGTCTCCGAGCATCCACCACAAAAGACCAGGCAAAGCTTGAGGTCCTCGCCTCACTCAGCAACGATGAATTCGGGCCTTTCAAATTTAGGGCCCCTTTAAAAGGCCTATGAAGTTATATGGGGGCCACATAGGGCTATACGGAATGATCTAAGATTGCTAGGATTTCCAAAAATCGGAACGCATCTAGTGGTGCTCCCAATTTATGGAAGCCCCCACTCAGGGTCCAGGGGTCCACGGAAGGTTTTGGGATTTGGGGCTCACTGCTTAAGATTCAGTTTTACCTGGACGCCCAAATATGTAGAATACTGACCATTTGACTTTTGTAGTGCTGTGGCGACCAGGTCGGGTTTAGGGTTTATAGGCATGAATTACCTGTAACCCGAATTACCTACAGTTTTATGGGTTATACCTATTGAGGGGTCATTACTGTTAAGCCATAGGTAAATGGGGGTACAAGTAAGGTAAGCCAACCCCCGAAACCCTAAACTCTAAGCCTTAAACCCTAAACTTTAAACCCAAAACCCTAAACTTAAAACCCAAAACCCTAAACTCTTAACCCTAAACCCTGAACTCTAAACCCTACTACCTAGCTACTGAGTTGCCTGCCCCGCCCCCCCCCCCCCAAACGTTCATCCTTCCCCTCTCCTGTAATAGGAAAGGGTAAAGGGCCTCCACACGAGCAGTAGGGTTTAGGGTTTAGGGTCTAGGGGTTTAGGGGGCTACGGTTTTACTTATAAACATGACTACAAGACATGAGCCATAGGCTAAACTCCTAGTATCCCCCCTTAATATCCGCTAGAGTAGTTCCCTACATATTATGCCCTACATAGCCCCCCTTTATGGAGTTTAGGCCCTAAATTAAGTACTCCCCAAGAGGCGCCGATATGAGGGCGACCCATAACTACGGACTCCCTAAGACCTCCCTCAGGCTTCCCAAAGGTCCCATATGATCACCGAAAATGAGGCCCCGTGTATAAGGGTCCCTTACTGGAGTCCTTAGCTACCTAAGCCCTCAACTCAAACCTGGCACCCCAATTCGGGGGGTTGGGTTTCGCAGCTGGGCGTCGTGTCTTCGGCGTCTTGTCGGCGCTGGGCAGCGGATCTTCAAACGCAGCTGGCACCTGCCTTGGCAAGCAAGAAGGGCTCATAGGTATGATCTAGTGGGGCGCCCTGGCAGCACAAAACGACATTGCAGGACCCTAGCCATGGGCCCTTATCACCTTCCTTAGGGCCAAGATTGGTGAATACTAGAAGCCCATAGTTCAGAACCTTAGACATATCCTCAAACCGTCCAACACTAAACCCCAAAGCCGTATCACCAAACCTTCAAACCCTAAACCCTATATCTCCAAACCTTCCGGCCTCACAAGGTCCGTGAAGGACGCGGCCACCAAGGGCTCTTGCGACGATCGCGCGGGGCCTGCTATTTCAGAGGGTTTAGGGTTCAGGGTTTATAGCGTTTAAGGTTTAGGGCTTAGGGCCCGGGGCTTATGTTTTTTTAGGGTTGTAGGCCTTGTGCGCTTTGGGTTACGAAACCATAAAGATGCTACAAGCCCAGAGCTTAGGTCTAAACAGACCTGCTCTCTCCGGTCCAAATTATGAGAAGACCCATATGTCAGTGAAGCTCACATGCAGAAGCTCTACAGATCGTAGGGATGTCAGCGGGATTGGTTGGTTTGAGGTTCTAGGGTCTAGATATAAGCTTCATGGTTTGTAAGCTTCCCGACCTTTAAGAGAACATGCCTTCTGACTTGGAGAGGGCGCCTTTTGCTGTGCTAGGGTGAAAGATTCAGGGTTTAGGGCTGAAACAAGGGACTGCCGCAGTGACAAGAAACACAACGACGGAGTCCATGTGCTTCGATGACGCAGACCCCCCCCCCCCCCGGGGACAACTTGACTTCCCCGCCGCCGCCGCCGCTGCATAGTTTCAGGACTCTTTTAGGGAGATCTATGTGCGCGAGGAAGATGCAAGGCCTACTTGAAGGAGGCCCAGTGGACCTCTCAATGTTAATTAGTGGGAATGGTCGACATGCCATACAGGAACTGTCGGGAAACGCATAGACTTTCCTAGAAAAAAACGCCTGCATTGCTTGCATAATCCTATGCCCTGAACTGCTCCAAGCACATCACCTACTGGTGGTCAGTGGGGTATGGAGGCAGAAAACACCCTCACATATTTTCGGAGAAGTCGTCCTAGTCAGGTCATTCCCCCTGACAGTATTTGTAAGTGAAGGGGCTATTATGACTATGAATTCCTGTTTTGGTAATTGTTGCTGCAAGCAGGAGTTACCCAAAGTATCACAGTCCTAACAGTTAATTCTTTAAGTTCCCACGAGCCACACCAAACAACAACTCGTTCTAAACGCGTCAGTCTCCATGTACGGTCGTCTGTTCCATGCCCTTATACCCCTGGTTCCCCAATTTCAGCTGGTGAGGTTGTACCGGCTTCCCTTGCCTAGGCTGCCACGCTCCCTTGCTCCCGTCCGCGACCCGCGTGTGATCTGTACCTGAATAACAGGTCAGAGCAATGTGGTGGTTTGCAAAATAAGCGGGCCTGATATAAACCTCGATATAGTGGTATCTCATTCGAGGACACCCGCTGAACTTGGCAAAAACACGTGCAGGAATGTAGGGCTCTCTCTATCTAGGGATCAGGGCATACCGTAAACCCTAAACCGCGGTTTAGCTTGAAGGTTTGGGGCTTTAGGGTTTTAGGGTTGAGGGCAGATTTAGGGTGGAGGGTGCAGAGGTCAAGGATAAGAGCGTAAGGTGTCAGGGCTTCGGCGGAGCTTCATGATAGAAAAAAGTCTGGAATGCATTCGGACCGCTAATGAAGAAATGGAACAAGCAAGAATTGTGGCAATCCGCGCCACGGAGGACTCGGACAAAGTAAATGCAAATCACGTGGGAGAAAGAAATTAGCACCAACCTCCTGGCAGAAAATGGCAATAAAGCCAAACCCCCATCCCTCAAACCTAAACCCTCCTCAACCCCAAGCCCAGGACCCCCAAAAAAAAAAACCAATCCCTAAAACCTAAGCCCCTAACCCAACGCTCTAAACCATCTTTGGCCCTGCGCCCTCTGAACCCGATCCCCTACGGCAAGTCGCAAACTACTGTTGATACTAAAAAATCCTGCATGACCTCAGTATACTATAGTACCGTTATTCCCAAGGTTTAGGATATTTAGGGTCATGCAGGATTTTTAGTATCCACGGTAGCACCCAGATTTTGTTTTCATTGTACAGGTGTTTTTGTTTTCATCGTACCCCATGTGTTGCTATCATTGTTGTAGCTGTTCTTGTTGTGATGGTTACTATTGTCATCGCTATTGTTTTATATCATACCTTTTTTTTTCTAGCCCACTTACTGGGTTGCTGTTAAGGAACTTAAATGAGTTACTATGATGGAGGAACATTAGTCTTAAGTAGATGAAATATCGAGTTGGGTATATTGACATAAGATCCCCATGTACACCATATTCCATCTACTTAAGGGGGACCATACCTTAAACCCTAAACCCCCAAATTCGACCTACTTGCAGGGACTATAAGTTCTAACGGCAACCCTGACAATCTTCATCCCAGGGGTTCCTAATGGGTGGCCCACTTCGAGCAGACCCCAAGCCTCTGAACCCCATCCCTAGACCTGGATATGGTTTAGGGTTTAGGGTTTTACGATTTAGGGTGGTTCAGCTAGTGGAAGGAGAAACGTTTCCAAACTCTGCGGGTCCAGGTAACTGCTAAACCCTAAGTCCACGTAGGTACTTCCAGGCCTCAGCAGACCCCGAAAGACCGTGCTGCCGACTGCAGTGCTGGACCTGCGAAGGAAACCCAGTGATACAGTTTAGGGATTAGAGTTGATTAGAGTTTAGGGTTCGGGGCTAACAGAAACCCTGCATGACCCTAAATATAATATACCACCATAAATCCCAGAATTTCGATTTTTCCCACAAAATCCTCTTGAAATCGCTGCACTGTCCACCAAAAGCACCCCATGATCCCACAACACCCTAAGCCCTAAACACGATAAGTATCGGAATCTCCCAACAACTCCTCAACCGTAAATCGTAAAGCCCAAACCGCTACAATGAAGGAGGTTCCTGGGCATAGGGTTTAGGATACGAGGTGTGGGATTCAGGGCTAGGGAGAACTCTCTCCTTCCTCTGCCTAAACCCTAAAACGCCCAAACACGAAGGGGGGGGGGTTCATGGAGTACAAGCCACAAGCCCTTGACCCGCCGGCTGCCTGTATGAGTCATGCGGTTAGGAGTTTAGGTTGGATGCTGCCCGCACCCAGCAACAGGTACATATGATTCATATTATTGTTGCATAAAGCTTGTACTACTACCCCTATTATCGACTGTTACTGGGTGGGGGCCATACCCAAAGTTTAAGGTTATAAGTAGAGAAAACCTAAACCCAGTTCATCCCTAAACCCTGAACCCAAATAGTCGCTCAAGCCCTATTTGGAGATGCGTTGTACATGTAACCGGCCCTACTTAGCACTTGTACTTTCCGATTAAAGTCCCATATCTATAGTGACGCTAGATATATTGGGGTTACAAGTTCAGTGATACAAAGTAGGTGGTAAGTACAACGGACCTCCAAGTAGATCTCCCCATGCTTCGTGTCCTCGGCTTAAATCATCTTAAATCCATCTATAACCGACATAAGGGTAGGATTCGTAATCCCCAGACAGGGCATACAATCATGTATGCCTCACCAAAAATTGTTCAGAAACCCAAACGTAATCACAAAGGCCGTGCTCAAAGCCCTCAAGCCTAGTCACGAAGCCTCCTTCACATCTTCAGGCCTTAGTCCCTCAGCCTCATATTCACATGTAGACGCCACTGTACCCCTCAAAGCCACAAACGCAACCCACTGGGTGGATTCAATAGATGACCCCCCTTTGTAAGGGACTTGATGTTGACCCCTCGGGCCCTTCAGATTCACCTAGAGGACCCAACTCTTAGATCCTTTTTGCCCTAACTAACCTACGTGGCAGTTAGAACCCCTACTAAGGGTTAACCTTTAGGTACTTATGATAAGAATATCAAAGGGTTAAGGGTCTAAGGTGCAAGCTAAGTCCCAAGGAGTAACAACCTGAACCCTAAACCTCTTAGCCGTATTAGTAAACCCTAAACCCCTAAACTTGGGTACTGCCCCCTACCAGCAACAGTCTATGTTAGGGGTCCTATTAAAGGCTATATATAACCATATTCAATGTATTATCCAACTGTTACTGAGTGGGGCAGTACCCAACTCCTAAACCTGGTTCTGGCAAGCCCTGATAGATTCAGAAGACCTCCTGGATCAGCACGCTCAGTGCAGGTGTCCTGGATTGGATTGCAATCGAAGTAATCCTCTAGGGTTTGTAGGTAATGTAAAATAAAATGGAAACTATAGGGATTATAGGGATTATATAGGGTTTAAATAAGGATTGTAGGATTATAGTCCCCCTTAAGCAGGTAGAACCCTAGGTCACTTTAAGGGGGGATATAGGGTTTATCTTATAGGGATAACGGAAAGAAAATGGAAGCTACTATTTAGGGTTTAGCGTTTAGGGTTTATCGTCCCCCTTAAGTAGGTAGAACCCTAGGTCCCTTGAAGGGGGGATATAGCGGTTATTTTATAGGGATAATGGAAAAGAAAATGGAAGCTACTATTTAGGGTTTAGGGCTTATAGTCCCCCTTAAGATGATAGAATATGGCTTTGGGTATATTAAGTTAAGATCCCAATATAACCCAGATTCTATCTACTTAAGGGTTTAGGGTTGCAAAGTATTTTACCTCCGGTTTAGGGTTTCAGGGTTTAGGCAATCAGGGGGCGTAGTTTTCGCAACCCCCATAAGAAGGACCTTCTAATTAACGTATCATTATAGATTAGGGTCCTAATTTAAGGGTTGAGGCAACTCAAGTCCCATTGTTGTAGTAGACAGGCGATTGAAAATTAGCCGTCCTTTTCATGGGGACCCACTATAAGGATTATGGTTTTTTCGGTTTACACTGGGGCCTTTCTCTGTGGCCTATTTAAACCCTAAACCCTAAACCGCGGTCACATTCAGGGGAGCCCAAACCCCTAAATCCTCACTGCGACGTCTAAATCCTAAGCCGTAGGTCAATCCCCCGACCGCAGTAGCCCTTCAACAAGGAGTTTATAGGCCCTTAATATGGGGGTTTCTGAAAATTAGGGGTACCTTATTGGGGGTCCCCATAATGAGGATTATAGTATTTTGGGGTCTATGTTGGGGTCCCCTTATTGAGGGAAACTATCATATACCTACAATAACCCTGTGTGGTACCCATTGCTGGGTGGGGGATTGACCCTAAACCCTGAACCCTAAACCGCACCCAACCTTTAGTCCCTAAACATTATCAACCTGACTCAACAAAAGCCCTGATCTGGGGTTAAGGTTTAGGGGACAGGGTTTATGCGGAGGATACCTATGGCTGCAGTGGCCCAGAGCATGGACTGGCATATGTAGAAAGAAAATGAGATACGTTGGATGGCTTGGGGCTTCAGGATCTGTGGTCCTCGTGACGTAGATGCAAACCAAACGTAAAAATATCTTGGGGAACATTCCAGTGTTTCCTGAACCTTCCAATTCGTACATACTATCCACTTGAGGAGGAGGGTCCCTCCTTTGAGAATCCCAAACCATAAACCCTAGTCCCGACCTCAGCCCCAAAAGTACGTTAAACAACAAGTTTTCGGTCGCTTTGTTTTTGGTCTTGGGTTCTTGCTCATTTTGCCAACTTCGGTGGTTCAGGTCCACCCCACACCCTAACCCTCATGCCTAAACTATAACTCCTAAATAAACCCTAGACCCCACACCCCACACCCTAAATCCTAACCCTAAACCCTAAATCCTAATCCCCCAAACATTCCCCGTGCTGCCATAGAGCAGCGCATTCCCGAGGTCACCGCCCTCCCCAGCTGTCGCTGCAGCAACCTCATCATGTCGCAAGGCTCCTACCTTTCTACAATTTAATTTAAGGTGTAACTAAGGTTTAGGGGTTTAGAGTTTAGGGTTTAGGGTCTAGGGGGTTCAGGGTTTAGGGCTAAGGGTCTAGGGTTAGGGCCAGGGAGCTCATAGGGATCCTATGGGGATTCAAAAGAAGATAGGAACATAAAGAGGAAGTGTGAGCTTTACCGACTGGATCTTGTTTAGGGTTAAGGTTTAGGAGAGCCAAATGGGAAACATGCAAAAACATGGAAACTGGGACTATATGGTGTGTCCTATGGATAAGCACATATATGGCAGGTTGCCAAAACTTTGGTCTCTTTTGGGGATCCATGTTTTAATACCGCCCTGGTTTCTTGGGGTACCACGAAATGGTCCAAATTCTTGACAAACCCCTAGACGAGGGTGGATGAGGGCAACATACAAAGATCCCTAGGGCTTTAAGCTTGGGAATTAGGGTTTGGGTTCACAAAGCCAAACCATACTGTTAATTTTAGCTGGGAACCCCAGAAATCTTGATGGGAACTAACCCACCTCTAGCTGGTGCCAAAAGAACAAGCCCTTTCATACCAATATTGTACGCCCACCCACCCCTAATACCTAGCAGGTCCCTCAATTCATAGGATCTCTAAGGGGGACTAGGGGTGTTGAATATGTGCATGGAGGGAATCTCGCGTGACTGGACGCTTCAAGCTCTTAAAGCCTGATCAAGAAAAAGGCATGCCCTTGTTTACAGAAACCCACCCAAGCCCGCTATAAAAAATCAAGTCACAAGCCCCATATTAAGGTTTAGGGTTTAGGGTTTAGGGTTGCCATATTACATCCCAAAACCGAAAATGCAACTAATCAAAGGAATACGTATAGTGATACTGACTAATGATAGATTTTAAGTCGTAATAAGAGCAATAATGGCAATACTGGGAGTAGTAGGAATTCTACACACAATGAAGAATAAAGCAATAATCACACAACCACACACAAGAATCCTCAATACAGGCAATACCTGAAATAATAACAATAAGAATAACGATCGCAAAGCAGCAAAGAAGAAACACTAAAAGCCTTAAACTCGAAACCCTAAACCCTAAACCACTAAATCCTAAAAAACAACAGATTTTTGATCTCAGGTACTTCCAACTCCGTGGCCAAGACCAGGCGGCTGAAGAGGTTGAAGGTACCTTCATAATAGGGTATATAGGGTATAAATTATTGGGGTAATATTGGGATAATGGAAAAGAAAATGGAAACTACTACAATGGGTTATATAGGGTTATATAGGGATTGGATTTCTCTTCTGAGGTTTGGGGTTCGGGGGATTAGGGTTTTAGGGTTAGGGTTGGGGTTTAGTGTTTAGGGTTTTAAGGTTTTCGGGTTCGGGTTTAGGGCCTGAGTTCTCATTCCGGGGTTTCGGATTCAGGGGCTAGGGTTTACCTGAAACGTACAGTCCCCTTCAGTAGATAGAATATGGAGTATATGGGGATCTTGTTATAACATACCCAAAGCCATATTCTATCTACTGAAGAGGGACTATAAGTCCTACACTCCCGGAAATTAACATGGAAACCCAAAAAGGGGCCAATACAGACTACAGTCCTTCTAAAAGGGTACTATATGGGTTTCCATGTTAGTTTGGGGGAGTGTAAGGCCTGAACCGTTGAGTTCACATTAATCTGACAGTTGGTCTCGTAAGTTGCTGCTCATACAAGCGAATATAATCCGTGGAGCCCTATAGGCGGCGCTAGAGGTAATTCTCCTAAACCCCTAAGCCCTAAACCCAAATCCCTAATCCCAAAATCCGTAACCCCTAACCCCTAAACCCTAAACCCTAAAGGGTTCCGGTTGGGAAAATATTAATTACCACCCAGGAACCAACCCTGGGCTTCGAGGGTACCGGGCTTAGGGATTTTGGGGTTAAAGGTTTAGGGTTTAGGGTTTAGGGATTAGGGTTTAGGGTTTAGGCTTTAGGGCTTACGGAGTCAGGGATTGGGGTTTAGGGATTTAGGGATTTTGGGATTTAGGGGTTAGGATTTAGGATTAAGGGTAGGATTTTAGGGTCTACGGGTCCCTTGCCGGAGATAGTATGTGGGGCCTACATCACTCTATAAATACATAATTCCATATAAAGGCAGCGAGAGAGAGAGAGGTGTGTGTATTTAGGAATTAAGGAAGATTAGGGTTTAGGGTCCCCCCTCTATACTGCCTTTCCATAGGTCCCCCTCAATGTACTTTCTCTTAGTTATCCTTAGCAACCTTCCAACACCTGGACCCTTGACTGGTGCAATGTAGCACCTACTGCTTTTCAATAGTGCTTGACGCTATACTTCAACAACATTCATCCCTAAACCCTAAACCCTGAACCCGATCGAGGGCCTTCGAAAGTCCTTGAACTTTAGGAAAAAAAAGGGGTACCCTGCGGAACTGATGCATTCTGTTGAGATCCTAGGGTCCGTTGATTTAGTGTTATGCAGGGACACTTTTAAGAAGCTCCTCATGGGACGGCTTGGTACACCTTTGAGTTTATTCCTCAGTGAAGGGGTTTTCAGAATTTCTGCGATAAACTCGGCACGATCCTTCCGAAGCCCGAAGGCTACAAAGACTACCATCCGTTTCCAAGACGTGTAGCATAGAGTTTAGGGGTATATCCTATCAGTATATATATATATACATATTAATGTGTGCAATCTTTATGTTGGAAGAAGAGTGGTACTTTTTCAGGCTTCTACAGAATACCTGACGCACCCTCCACTTCTGGCGAGAGGCAAACCAAGGAGAAAAGGACCTGTGCCCCAGCGACACCACTTTGCCTTCGGCAGGTTTGCGCCGCATCGTGAGAATTCCTAGACCCCAAACCCCTAAACCCTGAACCCTAAGGCCCTAAACCCATGAACTCTAAACCCTCAAGCCCTAAAACCGTAAAACTGCCTAGGCTTGCAGCATGTCAACCAAAGGGTATACGTAAAGGGTTTAGGGTTTATGATTTGGGGTTTAGGGTCTAGGATTTAGGGTTTAGGGATTTGGCATGGTTTGTACCCTCCCCAAACTAACATGGAACCCCACATAGGCTCCTTTCAAAAGGATAACAGACTGTAAATTGCCTTTCTGAGTTGACATGTTACTGATCGGGAAGGGTGGCAAAACACACTCTTTCGAGAGACTGTGTTCGAGTCAGTGCTTTAATTGATGTCCAGGGGTGCGGATGCTGTAAATAGGAAGCAAGATGTTGATGCCGGGCTGGGCTTTTCATTGTTTTTCCATTCAATTCCATCGGACAGCGCATAAAATATGAACGGCAAAGAAAAGAACCAACATCGGACAGCCACCCTGTCGATCAAGAAGATTCTCTGCCCCTAGCCCGGGCAACATGCCCTCACTTCTGTCACCCCTCCCTGAACCTCGAACTCCTCTAGCATGAAACATTGCTGTCCTATTGCGTTTTCTTAGGTCCCCAACAACAGGGGAAGTTCCAATGCAATGCAGCCCAACATGTATGAAGCATCGGCACCAACTCATTGCAATGTAGCCCGCGCAGGTGCAGTGGAAGTCTTTTGGCGGGAGCTACACTCCTTAAAAACATGGAAACAAAAAGATAAGGGGAACACAAACTGCAAAAGAGCTTTTGCGTAAAGCCTGAACCTGACATCTCAATTCAAGCCTAGATCCAAACATGCAAACCCCAAACCCAAACTCCACACCCTAAATGCCGAACCCACCCCAAACGCTGGACCTACCCCAAATGCTAACTTTTAAGCTCCCAAAACCTGAGCCATAGCCACCACATCCCAAACCTTCACGCTAGACTACCTCAACCTGCTACAGCTCCCGGATTACTTAAGCCACCAAATTAAGAAACCCTACACTCTTTAAACCTTCAAAGAACTCCAAAATCCTAAATCCTCAAACCTCTTAACCCTAAACCCTAAACCCTAAACCCGTAATGTTGGAGGTATGGGCGTCTAGCCTTTCAGTAAGGTTCTGAACTACACGGCACGGCAGGTAATATACTTAGTACGTTGAGATAAACACCTCAGGATTACGGGCCCATACTAGGGCCCAATTGAGTTTAACAACTTTTCTGCAGCCGCGCGTCCCCAGGGTCTGCGCTAGGCCCTGGAAAAGCGGATCGTCCACGTTGAGTTCGAACCTTGAAGTTTAGGATTTGAGGTTTATGGGCCGCAGGCGTTTTACAGTCGTGATGGCTTTTTGGGTGTGGTTCGGAGTGTATGGGGGATTGGGGTCCAGGGATTGGCGGTCTAGGGGTTTGCAGTATTGATTGAAGCCTCTGCTAAGGCTTAGGGTAGAGCTTCGGAGAGTAAGTATAAATGAGGTACGCAAGTACTTCCTAAACCCCAGAAGCACTCAGTCTCAACACTAGCGCAGGTGTTGGCACCAATCGTTTATGCACTACAAGTTGTCAGGGATGTTATCTGAATGATGGAGAATCGAATGAGAAGAAAATGGAAGCTGGGACTATATGGCATTTCTGGCGGCTTGATGTGTCGATGCGAAAAGCGCTGCATGACCTTCGGGTTATGTTGGGAGTAGTGTAACTTAAGCTGAGACTAAGTTACCGCGCACTATTAGTCCCAGGACATGGGGTGCGGTCATATAGGATGTTTAATAAGCTGAACATCAACTCTAGTGTAGGTGCGACCTTGTCAAAACAAAAGATCTTTCTGAGGTAAAGGATAAAGAGCTCTACCCGGCTGAAGAAGAGAGTGACTCAAACCGGAAAATAGGGTTTAGGGTTTAGGGTTTGGATTATGATTTTCGATCTTCTGCTCCATGTGATTTCTCGATTTTGGCAACTGACCATAAGCTCCTTGACAACAACCTGAAACCCCTGAAGTCTGAATCCTAAACTCTGGGCCCGAGATCCTTGACCCCAAACCTTGAACCCTAAACAAGATGTTCAAACCCTGAGACCTGAATCCTAGACCCTAACCCTTAAGCCCCGTGTCCGAAACTAAGCCCCTGAACCTACAGTTAGTTCAAGCCCCTTAACAGCAACCTAAACCCCAAATCCTAAACCCCTAAACCCTAAACCTTAAACCGTAAATCCTAATTAGTAGCAACCCAGTCTAGGCCGGGAAACGGGCTTCCCCAGGTCCCCAACCCTGCCGCAACGAAGCGCTGCCTGTCTTTAAGGGTCTACTTGGAGGTTCGTTTAGGGTCTAAGGTTTAGGGGTTTAGGATTTAAGGTTTTAGGGCTTCAAGGTACTGTACACCCGCGATTAATACACCCCCCTCCTTTTAAAGACCTTAATATTAAGGTTTTTGTAATCACGGGTCTACCTTAAGTATAATCAACTGATAATGGGTTGTAGAGTTACACATATATGTATATATACATGTGTATAGAGGTACTAATACCCCAATTCAAGGAAATATGTGGTTGTTATAGTTGCTATAGAGCTACATATCGTTGTGCAAGGGTTACATCGAGGTTTAGGTCGATTCCTACTCCTCCAGAATGGGTGAATTGCATGGAAAGAAACTTGATATTGAAATGGAGATTGGTTTACATAGCGTTTCATACATGCACCTTTCAAGTGTGGTAAGGGGCGAATTATAGGGATTATGATATATACAGGGTTTATACACATTATGGAGAATCAAATGGGGAGCACATGGAAAATCCCTAAACCCTAAACCCTACTCGAAACTACTTTGATTCTGCGACCAGACCTAGAACTTGATCAGGGCGAGCTTCTGGCTCTTCCGAACTGCTTGACGCAACGCCAATATGAGCTATAGTCTAAACTCCTTGAAGGGGGATATATAGGGGATTATATAGGGGAGTATTATAAGGTTTATTAAGGGAGATACTAGGAGTTTAGACTATAGCTCATATATGACTGGTGAAAATAGTGAGTGGGTGTCCCCTGGCTCTGGATCAGGACCAGAGACTTCTTGCACAGATCATGGTAATTTGATTTAGCGGTGATGGTGCTACTACACGGAAGGAAGGTAAGTAGGTGGGGGGGGGGGGGGTGGTGCGGAGATCCGCGGTTACTGCGTGGCTAAAAGGGGTAGCAAGTCTACTGGGCTCCCGCGGCTAGTCCTCCAGGCGATTTGCTACAGGTGCCTAGAAAACTACTAATATCATTTTGAAGTCAGTCTGCAGCGCCGCCTACTAGTACTATCTAAGGATCCGAGAGCCAGAATTTTGTCCATGCTGAAAAATCCTGCAAGACCTTAATAGCCATAGTTCCCAAGATACACGGTGCTTAGGGTCAAGCAGGATTTCGAGCATCCACCCTATTCCCCTAAACCCTTTAGACTCTATTCCTATTCCTAATGATTCGGGCCCCTGTAGTTGGCACTAATAATGCTGGAGTGCTGGGGGGAGACTGGAACTGTACAACTAAATTCTGGACACGGTTTAAGGTTAAGGGTTTAGGGCCCATACGCTCTGGATTTCGGAGATGTAGAAGAAGGTCCCTTCTCCTACTATCTTTAAGGGAGTTGGGCCGATAGCCTGAACCCCAAACCCTTGATCCCTCTAACGGAGTGAATACTATGGTAGTTTCCGTTTCCTTTTCAATCCTTGCTTTCCATCCTAACCAAAGGTAAGCCCCAAACCGTAAAGCCTACATATCCCTATGAACCCGAGTTTTCATCACATTTCTACGTTCGTTTCCAGTTGATTCGCCGTTATTGGGGCATTATCCCCACACCCTAAACCTGAAAACTAAACCCTGTATACATATCATATATCTACATATAGATATATATGTATACGTATATGTGTATATGTATATATGTATATGCATACCTTGGCTGGGAGTGATCAGGACAAGGCGCTCGAACTTGCGTAGGTCTGCTGGAGCCCAGTCCTGGACTCTGTTCAAGTTTAGGGGGTTTAGCGTTTAGGGTTCCAGGTTTGGGCTTTAGGGTTTGAAGGTTCAGATCTTTGGGTCTAGAGATCTAGCTCTTAGGGTTTGAAGATTTGAGTTCACGGTTTAGGTTTTAGGGTTCAAGGTTGAGGGTTTGAAGGTTTAGGGTTAAGGCTTAGGGCTCAACAAGGTTTTGGGGCTGGGGACTTCGTAAACCCAGACCCCCAGTTGGGGGTGTAGTGTTGAGGGTGAAGGGCTGAGGGTTTGGGGTTTAGGGTTGGGGTTGGCGTGGAGCGCTTATGTAGGGTTTAGGGATCCCCCGCAAGGTAACCCTGTCTCTACATTCGAGAAACTAGAGGAGCATGGAGAAGATCCTTTTTTTGTGGATCCTTTAGGGGGTCGGGGAAGACGTCAGTATGTCGTTGATGCTCAAAGTCTGATGGAGGAAGTATACTTGCGAGGTCCGCCCGACCCTTCAAATGGGTTGGTGCGATTTAGCACACCACGTGAGAAACATTAATAACTTTAAAGTCTGAAGTCTCAAACGCACAGCTGCAACACTTGCCTTCCAGTCATTTCCACCATGTCTCTGCCTCCCCACAAAGCCCTAGACCGCCAAACCTCATCCACTTCCATAGGAGGTGAACTCTCGTCCTCTAAACAAAATGGCGAACAACACACAAACCACCCACGGCAGTCCTTGAAAGCAAGGATGCCGGACATAACTCCAACCAAAGACCTAAACCCTGAGCCCCAAGCGAATGCATACACATCGTTGCTTCGCTTCTCGGCAGCATCCAATGGAGACAGAACTTGACATTTCTCACAGAAAAAACCAAGAAAGCCCATGATTTGAAGTTCTTGTGCTGACTGAATCGTACTTGTATGTGGTGGCGTTCGTCAAGACGACCTCTATATAAGGACCACGATAAGTCCCCCACATATATAGCCCTGGGGTCCCTAAAGATTCACCAATTGTGAGAAACTCCTATATGCAAGAGTAAGCATCCAGAGGTGACAGCGACAGGTCAAAGATATCCAGATAGCCGACTGTCGCCTCCGAGCAGGATTGTGGATTCTATGCTTTGGTTAAGATTTTAAAGTTTAGGGCTTTGAGATCTTTAAGCACATTGGCCTCTAGGAAGCTCAGAGATATAAGGATAGGGGGCTTCTCAGTTGGGATTACATACGGGGTCTGCAGCTAGTGGGTTAGAGCCCTTCTTGTTAAAGGGATAAGGCTACTAACTAACTGTAGACATTTTGGGGCTAGCCCATTCGGGTGTAGGATTTGATGGCTGCTTGACTCAACCCCCATGGGGAGTCCTGTCTGAACCTGACCCCTTTGCGTACATAGCCTACGGAACTGGTCACGGGTAATCCATACCCTACCCATAAGCAGGATTAGGGTTTAGGGTGTAGGGGTTCAATGCATTACTCCTACCATGCAACACCTGGTCCCTCATCACATCTTTGAGACCTTCTGATTCCTGTCGCTTCTAGCTCCGCGCGAAGACACCCCTCTCCACTCATACACCTTGGCAAAGGGTCTACGTTACAGCCAAATATTCGGGGTCCTCTCACATTCTCGGGGGCACGGGTGGAACATTGCGGTGGGGGGGCGGGGGGACACAGGAAAGAGTTACAAACCTTCATGTTAACAAACCTTCTAGGTGGACAAGTCGTAAAATGAGAAAAATTGCATGAACCAAATGTTGGAGCTATTGCCTATGCCTGGACCTGAAAGTAAGCAAAATCATGGCCTGGAGCCACTGCAAATTGCCAAAAGGGACCAGTATTCTACATACTCCGGTGGTTCAGGTATGCCCTGAATCTTAAACTTTAGACTTTAGACCCTAATCACTAATCCCTACCTAAACCCTAAACCCTAAGCCTAGATTTGGATTACATCTTCCACGCGGTCTGAGCATGTTCAGGACGGGCTCTGGAAAGGGGCGAGAGTATGACCACCTCACCTGATGGTACCCAAAACTTTTACGGGCTAGGGGTTAGGGTTAAGGTTTTAGGGGTGCCCTCAAAGGTAACTGTAGCTGACTTTCAACTGCAATTCCTCATGAGTTACAAGTACGAGGAACCTCCAAGTCACCCCTCAACCCTGAAAATACCCTATCCATCCTTCTATTTTCCTATATGACCACGGGACTAACGTTTTAGTATATTCCTTAACAGGTCCCCCTATAACCCCCTATATATATATATATCTCCACCTAGAGGTCCTTCCCAACCTGACTTTAGTCCCTAGCTGTAGCTCAAATATCCCCAAGTATCCCCACTCCGAGAAGCCTGATATAGAGGTTAAATAGGGGGTTTAGGGTTTAGGGGGTACTATGGATAATGGAAAAGAAAATGGAAGCTACTATTTAGGGTTTAGGGTTAATGTAGACCCCAGATGAATAAATCCCCTCCTTTTAAGGGCCTGGATATTAGGATCCCTACCTAGGGGTTTAGGGTAAGACCTCAAAACCCCTGCCCCGCCGCATCGTCGCAGCCGAACCGGACGCTTGGCCGCGCCGCACCGCGGGCGTCCGGCTTCCAGAGGCCACCCCGGCCGAGAATCCCTGCCATTTGAGGTTTAGGGTTTAGGGTTTAGGGGTTTAGGGGTTTAGGGTACCCATTTGAGATTTACCTTGGGTTATTCCCCCTTACAGTAACTGTTACCACAATGGGTTATAGGAGTTATAAGAACCCCCGTAATAAGGCCCCTTTAAGGACAGTTACTGGGAGGGGGAATGACCCAAGGTTTACCCAGCTATGTACGGTGTGGTTTTCATGTGGATACAAAGACGATATACGGTGGTTTCCCAAAATAAAGGACCCCAATATAGCCCCAGGATGGTACCCCTAATTTTGGGCTTGGTGCTTGAAGTGTAGGATTTATGGTTTAGGGTCTAGGCTTTAGGGTTACTTGCAGGGTCGGGGAGATTGATGAAGTAGATTTATAACTCCAATGAGCCACGTACAGCAACCCCATCTATCCCTGCCACTAGCTTACTGCGTCCCTCGACCCTCCTAGCTGTTGCTTGAGTTTAGGGTCGAACGGAAAGTGAGCTGGAATCTGGGGCTATGCATATGTATTCATGCGTGTATGCATGTGCGTGGACTTGCTTTTTATAGCTAACACGGCATGTAATAATGGGCCAGAGTGGAGAGTTAGGGCGTAGGATTTAGTGTTGAGGGTAGATACACTACGCTTTGATGTCAATGGGTCAGTTGTTTGAGATTTACTTGTTTTGGTCATAGGGGTTAGAATACTGCCGAGAGAAGACCTGTTGATTCCCATTGTTGGGGCTCCATTGCATGGCTGGAGCGGCTTAAAGCTTTTTTCAAGGGGGTTATGTAAGGATAATGGAAAAGAAAATGGAAGCTACATAGATTATAGGGGTTATATAGGGGATATATAGGGATTATAGGGTGTATGTATCGGGGTTATATAGGGATAATGGAAAGGAAAATGGAAACTACTATAGTCTACTAGGGCATATACAGGGGTATAATGGAAAAGAAAATGGCAACTACTACATAGAGCATTTTCCCCGTGTAGCCTGGAAACCCATACAGCGCCCCTTTGCAAGGATTGTTAAGCCCTAAATCTTCTCCTAAATTCAGAAACATGGGTGGAGTTGACGCCCGTGATTCATGAATTCCTGCCTGGGGTGCAGGTAGTTCATTGACGGGGCACATAGGCATCGTCTATAAAGAGGTGTAAGGATCACACTTAAGAATGTAGCATAACTAGCCAATGAATATGGATGAATATCGGCGACTGTATTGCAAAGGCGCTTTAGCAGGTGATGGTATGTAGGGCGAAGGCTAAGGATGTAGCATTTAGGTAAAATAGACTTCGGAGAAGTTTAGCTAGCCTACCGGCCTAAGTCATGACCAACATAATGGCCCTTGATTCCCCGTAAACACCGAAAACTGAAAACCTAAACCCCTAAACCCCTAAACCCGTAAACACCTAAACTAAAAAAAACTGAACCCTAACTAGTAGGTTCCATTTTCTTTTCCATTGTCCCAGTATAGCCCCTATGTGACCCCTAAACCCCTAAACCCCTAAACCCTAAAACCCTAAATCCTTTGCCCTAAACTTACCCCTAAACCACTAAACCCTAAAACCCTAAAGCTCTTAACCCCCTAAACCCCCAAAATCCCTATATATCCCTATAAAAACCCTATAGAACCCCCTTTAAAAGGTACCCCAAGGTACCCTTCAAACCCTTCAAACCCGCCGAGGGCGCCCGTGTCGAAGGCCCGGAGCTGGCGGTCCAAAGCTCGGGCGCGCCGACCTCCGCGGAAGAGACGGTTCTACAAGGGGAAAGGGTTTAGGGTTTAGGGGTTTAGGGGGCTTAGGGATTTATGGTTTCTATCCCTAGACCCCCCAAGCATCCTAAAATAGGGTCTATGTAGCTGAAGAGACGGTTTTTGTAGGGTAAAGGGTTTAAGGGGGGTTTATGGGGTTTAGGGGTTTAGGGGGTCATGATCCCTGAAGCCCTTTAGGGTTTAGGGTTTAGGGTTTAGGTTGGGTACTGCCCCCACGCAGGAACAGTTTATATTAGGGGTCTTATAAGGGCTATATATAACCGTTTTATAGTTATTGTCCAACTGTTACCAGGGGGGGGGCAGTACCCAGGGTAAAGGGTTTACGGGGTTTAGGGGGTTTAGAGGGGTTTAGGGTTTAGGGGGGTTTAGGGGTTTAGGGTATAGGGGTCATAAAGGGGTTATACTGGGATAATGGAAAAGAAAATGGAAACTACTAGTTTAGGGTTTAGGGGTTTAGGGTAAAGGGTTTAGGGGGTTTAGGGTATAGGGGTCATAAAGGGGTTATACTGGGATAATGGAAAAGAAAATGGAAACTACTAGTTTAGGGTTTTTGGGTTTAGGGTTAGGGGTTCAGGGTTTAGGGGTTTAGGGGGTGTAGGGTCCGCCGACCTTGG
>CAJNIZ010044010.1:0-23872 GCA_905231905.1 Symbiodinium pilosum
CATACCCAAAGTTTTTTGTCCTGCGGAAGACATGAAGGCTGCGCGACAAGGGGTATGTAACAGGCTGTCGTTTCAAGGGGTATGTAACAGAGGGCTTGTGGCGCGAAACGCGACAACCCCCCTTTTCGGCACGCCCCCATTTCTCAATCTCACGATATTTGACGGTTTATGAATCTATCAATCGATCTGATATTTATCATTTTGAATATCACTGCAGAATCTGTCGATGGCTCATTTTTGGGATCAAACGTTCTGAAAATTATCTATCTGATCTTCTATATATTATCTCTCAAATTGATATATGAAAAATAATTTGAGGAAAAAAAAAGATTTGTCGATCTAATAATCTATTAATCTTCAATGAATTCTATCGATAAAATTATTGATAATTGATTTGCCCGTAATCTGCCGGATTATTGAATTACGAATTTGATTATAGATTTATATTGGGGAGATTTCTTGAATCTATATTTTTCTTGATCTGATTTTATCTATTTATAAGATGATTTATCGATTTGGGAATCTATTTATCGTTGAATTTATTGATCTTAGATTTCTAGATTATAATCATTGATTGATATATTTCTCGTTCTCTCTATCTAATGAAATAATATTTTCAAAATATTTGATGCTATATCATTTTATGGTACTAATATATTCGATATTTATTGGATTTGATTAGCATTTGATATCTTTGTCGATAATTTTCTGAAAATAATAATTATTTAATTCTAATTTATATATATAAATATCTATTTTTCTCTTTCGTGAATGATAATTATGATTATCTTATAAAATCTAAATTAATTTTATTTTAGAAATTTTGAATTGATTTATTTTGGATATTATAATTAATTTTGTAAAAAGAATATGAGAAATATATTCGATAATTTCTTTTTGATTTTTATTCATTTAAATTTGAATAATATATATATTGAATCTTCGAAATCGTTTTTTTTTTGAATTGAGATATTTCAATATTACGACGTAATTATTTATAATTTTTTCGTTTGCTTACGACTTAGATTTTCTTATTCGTTTTTCAATTATTTCTTACGGATTCTCTAGAGATTCTGAAATCTCGATTTTAGAGTCCTTCGGAAATGCTAGAAATTAAAAATCTCCGATTTTTTTCGTATAATTGGCGCAACCAAAAAATTTCGGAGATTTTTGGTCGCATAGCCCTCATCTCTGGAACGAATTTATATGTGATTTATTTCTCTTTGATTATCTATACGACGGTTCGACGGAAAGCATAATTCCGAGATGGTGAATTAAAATCTTATAGAATTCGTAGGATGATTTTATTCGTCTACGAGGGATTATACGTTCTTCCAAATCGTCGTGCAGATATTCCAAGAGAACGAATTGAGATGGAAAATTCGATTTGGATACGACGGCTATGCGATTCGAAATCTCCCCAAAATTCGCACGAGCAATCTATAAATTCTGAAAGAATTTGATTCTCCGTCTCGGGTCTATACGCTCCTCCGAATAATCGTGCCGACAACCAAAAAGAGATAAAATACGCGGAATATATGAGATCGTATGGGAATTCTGATGAATAATCAATATATAAGATTATACGAGATCAAAAATAGCTAACGTAACTGAAAGATTTTGGAGCTCCGCCCCGGGTCTAGGTCGAGCCGCCACGGAGATTCATATGCTCCCCCAAGCCGTCGTGCAGATAGCCCAGGAGAGATATAAAAGAGATGGAAAGCTCGGATTAGATACGGGACTCGCACGATCAAGGGAATGCGAAATCAAAGCGCCGCATAATTAAAATTCTCCCAAGATTTCGAGCTATTTCTCCCTCTTTGGTTATCTGCACGGCAATTCGGCGGATCATGAAGATCCGGGGCGGAGATCTAAAATCGAGAGGAATCTATATATTATCTGCGATCTTAAAATATTGATAATTCATTGGATTTCATATTGATAATTCATCGGGAATTACGTACGATTTTATATATTAATTATTCATCGGATTTATCATTATAGATTTTCTCAAATTATTTATTTCGCGTATCTGCATCCTAAAATTATTATTGCATAAGAAATAGAATATTTCCTTGCCCCTCCCCTCGACTATCTTACTTGCAGCACTGCAAACGCGCTGCAAGAATATTGATATTCTATTATTGGGCCTTCCAGGGATATTCTGCGGTTGGGCACTGCAGAGATATTTTTCGATTGGATCCTATAGGGATATTTGGTGGGATTGGATATTAGAGGGATACTCTGTAATTGGGCATTTTTGGATATTGCAGGGATATTTTGCGGTTGGGCATTACGAGGATATTTAGTAGTTGAGCATTGCAGGGATACTCTGCAGTTGGGCACTACAGGGATATTTGGTGGCTGGGCACTACAGGGATATTTGGTGGTTGAGCATTGCAGGGATATTTACTGGTTGGTCACTAAAATCAGCTTCGAATCGGGCGAGGACGATATCTATTTTAAAATCTAATAATCCCATTGCGAGGATGGGGACTAAATATATTCTCCGCTATTAGAGGTAGGGGATCAATTCTAGAATTTTCAATTTCTGAAAATTGAAGAAGATCTTCTCATTTTAGAATATTAATTCTATAAGATAGTGATAAATATGATAAGATATTCTTGTCATAATAAAGATTCATTAGAAAAGAATCATTTAAATTATTGATATTGATTTCGAATATCTTGTCTAAAAAATCTTCTTTTAGAATTTGAGAAAATGAGAATATATCGTTATTTGAAATCATAGAAGATGATCAATTTTTAGATTCGATAGTTCGATAGATCCTAATAAGATCAGAAAAAAATATTCTTAAATTTGATAGATCGATTTCTCATAAAATAGAGAAATCGAGAAAATAATTCCGTTATCATCACAATTGCATCCGCCGCCACGATCATTATCGCAATCGTCGCCGCGCCGTCCCGTCATTTTGCATATTCACGTATACGGATGCGTGCCAAATTATTTCTATAGAAATTATGGCAAATTCAACCAGAGAATATAAGATATCCGCGAGATTCAAATTATATATTATTTGCGATCTTGAATCGTATCGAAGAAATCTTGGCGATTCAACTCATCTATTAATTACGATCTTGAAGCGTATCGAGAATCTCTTAGCTTTCTCTATAAGTATATATTATCTCGTCGCTCTACGATATCCCCGCGCCTCCAGCTACTAGCGCGATCGCAACGACCGTCAACCGCCGCTCCTGACCGCTTGCCGCCACCGAGACCTACGAACCGGCACGATCCAAACAAAATGATTTTTTGATAATTGAACCGATAGACCTCTCGATTGCCGCCGCCACAGACGCCGGCAGCCTNNCCCCCCCCCCCCCCCCCGCTGCGCCGCCGCCCCGTCGCCGCCCCGTTGCCGCACCGCCGCCGTCACCATCGCGACCGCCCCCAGCGCCGCCGCACCCCCGTCGCCGCCATGCAATTTTTTTTGTAAATTTATATATTCACGTCTAATTTATAAAATACGATCGGCTAGCAGATATATGATTATCTAATTGATAATTTCTACCGAAGATATGACGATTTCATATTCAATCGAGATCGCACTTCCAAAAGGTCCGTTTTTTTGAAAAAATAATCCCGGACCTCTTTTCCAAATTTATTCGATTATAATATATAAAGAATTGAATCTATAAATATATGAAAATTCGCGATTTCGAAATTCGTGAGGACGATACTATATTCGAAATGATATAATCTAAATCTCAAGATTGAATAGATTTCGTCTCAAGAAGAATATGAAATGGATAAAAATTCTTCAAATTCTAAAGAAAATCCGATCGGGCGAAATAATAATTTCTCAAGAATTCATTGATTTTCTCCGCGAAAAAATAATAGGATGAAATCCCAAAAATATCCGATCGAATAATACGTAGAAATCCAAGATTTTCAAGATTTCGTTCGAAATCAAATCCTCAAAAATTCCAGAATTTGATATATTTCGTCTATCATTCTCGTGTCGGACGAAATCCGCAAGATCACGAGAATTTATACCTTGCAAACCTTTTCCCCGAAAAAAAGGTAACCTAGCCAAATGGCAATAATTTCAAGCATCTTCCTCGAAAAAAGTAATGTTGCATTTTCCGTCTCCAAAACCAGGAAAGCAAAAAAAGGAATTGTTGGGAAACACTGCCGTCAAAAAAGGGAACCGACAAGTTTAAAAAAAGGCATCGAGCATATTGAAAATTGCACGTTCGCGCTTCTGGCCTGCCTCTTGAAATACATTTGAAAGCATTCTTCTGGTGATTTACAAGGTCTCAGTCAGGTCTTGCTATGATGCTAAAGACTTGTCTCAAATCCATTTCCGAGGGATAACTCGAGCATTAAATCGCCTCAAAATCTTGTTCATGACTCAGGCTCCTGTACACTTCCAGGGTATACCTGCTATTAGCACACTCTGAATGACGCACGCCATTGTTGTATCTTCAGCGTTGGAAAGCCCTCTTGCGTAAAATCAGGCTCCGAATATTATACACCCGGCACAAATGCCTCAGACACTGCGAAATGCTCTATGTAGGGATGCAACCTATAATATCCTATATGTATGCAATAAGCCCACATAACCCTGGAAATCAATAATCCCATGCATGCAGAGCCGGCACTGCGGCAGAGACTGGACGCAAGCATATCTTTTGGACAAAAAAAGGAATTGCGGTGCAAAAAAAACGCTATTCCGCTTATTTCCGCCATTTGGCCGCCGACATTTTTTTGACAATAAAAGTAATTGTTTGCGGTGCCAAAAACGCTATTCCGTTTTTTTCCGCCATTTGGTCGCCGATTTCCGCCTTTTCGCCGCCGATTTCCGCTACTGTTTTTCTGGCCATGATCTGAAAAAAAGTAATTGTTTCGCAAGATTCCGCTTGAAGAAAGTAATTATTTACAGGGTTTGGTCCCTTGTGATCTTTAGATTATTGAGAATTTGGGCAATCTGACAACCCCTTGTCTCTGGCGTAGGCTCTGCAAATGCGCAAAGTCGAGCTGTATACCATGTCATGTCATGATGCATGAATTGGTACTTTGCAGCGCGAGGTTTCCAGAATAAGGGAGGTCCTATATATATATATATCTTATATAACGAGGATCCCAAAAAACCCTCACGGACAACGCATAACCAAGAAGTGAGTCACTTCTTGTGGTCTGCAAAGAGTGGCTATGGATTGAGATATATATTGCATATATAGGAGATGAAGGTCAAACGAAGCCTTTCGCACAGGCTTATATACCGATTTCCTATAGGCCTGAAGGGAACTTGTGTAGTCTTGTACACTTATATAGCTTGTTAGGATTCTATGACTTCGATAATCTTGTAAGTTGTACATAGGAGCAGGGTGCCCCCGAAAAAAAAGGCATCGATGAAATTAAAAAAAGGGAACCGTCAAGAATAAAAAACGTAATCACTGAACTGCGGGCTGCAACTGAAAACACAATCTGCTCCCTTAATCGATCTTGCCAGATAAAGCAAGAAACGCTTTTTCAATGATTTCCGCCCTCTCTGTCAAAAATCCAGTTTTCGGTGGAATGACTTTTTTTCCGAAGGCTTTGGGTTTACCAGGTAATTTCATCTAAATTCAGAGATTATATATTAAACAAAATAACGATTCCGATGATGATAATTTCGAATCGAATTTCTCGAGATTTCAGGATCTCATCCGAATAATATCATTTTATAGATTAGACTAGAATTGGTCCGCTATCTATAGCAACAGAAAAAATATATATCAATAAATCTAGAATATAAAATCAGATGAATAAACAATATATAAATTCGCACGTGATTCCTGAAATTATCAAGATTTTGAGATCGCATATGATATATAAATTCTATTAGATCTCCGCTCCGGATCTTCACGTTCCGCCGCACCGCCACGCAGACAACCAAAGAGAGAGAAATAACTCGAAATCTTGAGAGATTTTTGGTCTCACGGCCCTTTGGTCGTGCGGACCCCGCATCCAACTCGGTCTTATCGCCTCATTTATTTCTCTTGGGCTATCTGCGCGGCGGTTCGGAGCGCGCAAATCTCCGCGATTAGAAACGAGCAATCTCAAATTCTGCAAGATTTTATTTCGTCGTCTCGAGTCTACGCGCTTCTCCGGATAGCTGAATCGATAATCAAAGAGAGATCAATCACGCGGAATATATAAAATCGCATATAAATCTCGACGAAGAATCAATATATAAGTTCGCACGTGAGCAAAAACGACCAATCTAATAGATTCTGAAAGATTTTGGAGCAGCGGCTCTGGGGGGAGGGAGGACGGGGGCATAAATTTCTATGCATATAATTTATCTAAGAATTATTCTCTCCGTCCCGGGTCTGCCCACTCCTCCGAATAGCCGCGCCCACAACCTCCAAAGAGATATAAATCACGCGGAATATATAAAATCGCACGTGAATCTACGAATAATCAATATATAAATCCCCATATGAATAAAAACGACCAATCTAATAGACTCCAGGATTTCGGCTGCCCGCATCCATTCCGATCTTGCTGCCTCATTTATCTTCCTTGGGCTATCTGCGCGGCCTGCTAATTGAAAAAAATAAAAAAAGATATTGAATCTCCATCTCGGATCCACAAGAGATTTTTGAAATACGAATCAAGAAATTCTAAGTCGCACGCGAAACGAAATACCCGTAAGATATCGCATTCTAATATTGAAGTATATATTCTTTCATCTTTTTCTCAATATATTCATAATAAAAATAAATAAATTCAAATCAATCAAAATCATATATTTGATTTTTCCTCATATAGTATAATATTCAATAATAAAATAATAATATATAGACGTTGGTCAATATTATTTCATAACAAAATGACTTCTTCGCAGAAATCCAAAATTCCTTTCGTATATCTTTCATGCAATCCATTGCGAGCTTTTGCTAAAATATATTTAAATAATTAAAAGAATTATATTTTAAGATGCTCCTTTCGTAAAATCCAAATTTCCTTTCGCACGCGCCATCGCCACCTTTCGTAGAAGGTCTTTTAAACTCTCCGTAATCTTTTTTCATTTTCTAAATACCTTCGTAAGATTTTCAGACGATGCCTATATCAATTTATTTAATTGAAATTATTCATAATTTTCATCATATAATTCTCTTCTCAAAGAAATAATAAAAAAATTATCCATAAAAATTGCGAATATATATATATATATTTATCATCAAGCAAATATCTATATAAATAAAAAGAATAATCATTTATTTCGTTTCTTTCATATATCCAAGATCCTCGCCATTTTGCAAAAATCTTTATTTCCTTAAATTTATTTTTCTTATTTCATTTTTTCATCGACGAAATTCAATAAATATCCCTATTATTGAGATTCAATATTCTCATATCTTTTATTATAAATAGAATTATCATTTAAAGAATCAAAGTCGAATATAATATATTTTATCTAAATCTAAGATGAAATCAATTTTTCTAGAAATTCGAAAATCCGCATATCTTTTTCTCAAAGATGAAAATTATATAATTACGATCATAAGAAAATCTCAAAATCCTGGATTGATAAAAAAACTATATAATATAGCAAGGATTTAAGGTTCGGAATTTGTTGTCGGATTTAGGGCTAGGGTTTAGGGTAATTTGGGGTTTTTCCGAATAGGTTGCCGCAATAATTTAGGCTATCTGGGGATTTCCCGAAAATAAGGATGTATTATAATAGTATTGTCGCTAGCAAAATATGGTTGCTGAAATGCCGTACAATTGCCGCATGCCATCTTGCCAGCGCTATTTTCTCTAAATCTGGACCCAACTGGCCTCCGAAATCCTTCGAAGCACGCAACATTGGGCCTGCTATGTGCTCACGACTACCCGTCGTGCTCAGATAAGTTCAAAGCGTAGGAGCGGTTGCGGTTTCTGGTCTTGTACAGCATGTTGTCTGGTAAGGTGGGCCTTTCTGGTTCAATGCCGTTTGCAAACCGCCCCTGGTCCGGCTATCCATAACAGACCTGTTTTCCACATAACATACACATGCGTGTACGCCAAAGATTCTTCTGAGATTTTCTTAGGTGTTTGAATCGTGGTGAATATTAAGTGGACGTGACTACTCAGGCTTGCAGTGTCGCTTGGTGGCGTGGAAGGAGCGAAACGCTCACTACGCAGCATCACGGAAGTGTCTCAACGTTGCTGTCCCGTTCGCACGGGGCACATGACAGATATGATCTTGCGACCTTGGCAATTTAAATTGGTATTACCAACTGCATAACACGGAGTATGTTGGACAAAGCGCGCAGAGACACACGTCTATGTGGCCGCTGGCTTGCCCTGGTAGATGCTGTTGGGCACGACGCTGGCTTGAATGCCTCAGCTCTGTGCTAAAAGGGGTCCCTTAATAACCCCTAAAACAATCCCCCTATATCCCCTGTAATAACTCTTATAATGCGCACATATACTTCTAAGTTTCGGAAGCCCCCATATAAACCTGATATAGCCCCTAAATATCCCATAAAAACCCTATATAACCCCTCCAAATCCGTACCTCCAAAGGGTCTAATAGCTAAACTGTAAACCCTAAATCCTAAAGTTCTAAGTTTCGGAAACCTGCCCATGTTCGCCCCCGCCCATTGGAAATCCCTAGCCCCCAACATGCATCGAATGCTTTGCTCACAGCCTCGCGAAACGCAGGCTTGATACTTGAGGGTGTATAGAAAATGGAAACTGTATAGGGTTCAGGTCGGGAGCTTTGACAGGGCTATGACCGGCTTTTGACCGAGTTTTTGCTTTTGCTTCTGGATCTGAATGTTTGCTCAAAACAAACTTTTTTGGGGAGCCTGAAGGTTCGACTACTGAGTACTGGCTGGGGCCCAAATCTGATGCTTTGGGGGGCTCAAAATGGTCACTTTTGACTCAAATCTGCAACTCTCTTTTAAATTGCCTAAATGGTCCAAAATTGCGGAAAATCCCTAGGGAGGCCCTTAGGCTGCAGGGCCCGAATGTGAGACTTTGGGAGTACCAAAGTACAATTTTGCTTAGCCAAATTTGCCCATTGTCGGGCCGCCCAAAATGGCCGAAATTGGGAAAGTTCTTAGGGGTTGGGGTCCAAAATTGTGATTTTTTGACCACAGTTTGCCATTCTCAAATTTTCAAAGTAATGCACAATTGGGAAACAAACCCCTTGGGAGCCCCTTAGGCTTGGGCCCTAAATTGAATGTTTGGGGCTTCCAATTTTTGACCAGCCATTCCTGGCTCGCCAAAAATCGTAAAAGATGAAGGAAACCCGAAAAGAGATCCTCAGGCTTTGGGGCTCATATTTGGGTTTGGGGGGTCCCAGAAGGGTCACTTTGATAAAGTTAGCCACTCTTGCCGCCAAATGGTCA
This sequence comes from Symbiodinium pilosum, assembly GCA_905231905.1. Lineage (NCBI taxonomy): Eukaryota > Dinophyceae > Suessiales > Symbiodiniaceae > Symbiodinium > Symbiodinium pilosum. The sequence continues at coordinate 9,358 of CAJNIZ010044010.1, forward strand.
AATCTTGCAAAAATTGACCAACATTGGGGAAACATCGTTGAGGCCCTCAGGCTCTGGACTTGAATTGGGTGAGATCCAGGGTTAGAAGTCAGGAGAGCTCCTAGTGGGCGTTAATTTCTGTACGATCTTTCCAACAGGACTGGATTGTGAAAGGACGCAATTTCTATTCATCATGGGCTTCAGGGTTTAGGGTTTGGGGTTTAGGGGTTTAGAGGTGCATGGTTCAACATCTGGGGAGTCCAACTTTAACTTTGGGGTTGGGATTGTCCAGATGGATCCCCGATGCGTGATCTTCAGGCTTCAAGGATCTAAATACTGGGCCAAGATCGCGGTTGCCTTGAATGCTCTTCGACCCTAACTCTCTTCTTTGAGCTGAGCACATGAACTGCCAAGGGCTCTTGGGGAGTGGTAGAACGGTTGCACAGGGATGCCCTAAACCCACTAAGCCTTCAAACCAAAAATCAAACACCCGGGCCATCACACCCTAAGCATCACTTCCCTTCGACACCCCCTTACCCCCAAACCCTAAACCCCAATCCCAAGAGATTCTGAACTGTAACCTCCCTGGAAGACAGCCTAAACGTTACCTAACTGCGTTGGGTTTTAGGGTTTAGGGTTTAGGGGGTTCCCCCTTACAGTGGTGATTGTGGGAGTCTTTGGAAACACCTTCCCAAGACCCCTTGAAGGATAAGTCCCTGTAAGTGGGGATGGCCCCATAACAGGGTTGTGAAAGTTTCCATTCAATTAGCTCTGCGAACCTGTGCCCTTGTGGAAATAGGATTCAGGGTTAACGGCTTAGGTTCCACTAAACCCTAGACGCCTAAAGCCTAAACCCCAGAGCTTATAGAGGTTTGGGTCAGCACTCCAAGTCTGAAAAAAAAGAGACCCATTTGATAACATGGGCCTCTGTACTTCTGAGGACCCAACATGCTAAAGACATGTAACTCCAGGAACCCTAAACCCTAAACCCTAAACCGTTTAAGGAACTCCTGAAAGTGGCCTCATGATTTCCTTCAAGTGCAGTTTGCACTCCCCGGGCCGACCCTTCGAGATCCTGCCAAGACTCCTCGACCCTAAGCCAGAGAGCGGAAAGGCTATACCATCCGCAGCCCTGAGAAACGCTAAGCCTTAATTAGTTTTAAGCCCACTCATATACCAGGGCTCTGGACCTTTCAAAGTAAGTGAAGGAATGGCCGGAAGCCCATAAAGCAAGCCAAACAAAGTGTCATATTGCATACTTCTGGGGTTCAGGTAAAGCCCCCAAGCCCCAAACCTATAATCAACCCTAAACCCTATAACTCTATAGTCAACCCAAAGCCTTTAAACCCTACAGTCAACCCCAGACCCTACACCCTATAATCTCCTTCTCAGCCAAGTGTCCGTTTCTACAGAGCTCGGCCCCGTACTGCTCCGCCGCAGGTCGCGGCACCACGCAGACCTAAAGGAGCATATATGGGGGGATATATACTTATAGTTTTAGATGTATATATGTACATATACATATATATAGAGGTTTCCGTATATGTATATATACACCTATATCACATATATATATATATACATATCTTATACACGTATGTATATGTGCGTATAGGGAGATACATAAGGGGTTATGTGGGACTTGCATATGGGGAGGGAGGCAACTCGTAGCCCACAATTCATGCGTTTAGGGTTTGGGGGTTGAGGGTTCAGGGTTTAGGCTGTAGGGTTTAGGATTTAGGGTTTAAGGGTTTAGGGTAGTTTAGCGGTGTAGGGTGTAGGGGCTTCAACTACATGATCACATGGTGGATATGTAGTGCACAATAGGGTTTCCTTATACTGACAATTTGATCAGAGCACCTGAACTGCAACCCAAAACTTTTTGCTAGCCCGCGTGCTGAATGGTACGGACTTGTACCTAGCCCTGAATACCCTATCGCCATACACAAAACCCTACATATGAGCTATAGTCTAAACTCCTAGTATCCCCCTTAATAAGCCCTATAGTACTCCCCTATATAATCCCTATAGAACCCCCCTCTAAGGAGTTTAGACTATAGCTCACATGTAGCCCCTTTAGTCTTTAAACCGCCAACCCTGGCGGCTATCCTTCTGATTGCATGCGAGCGTCGGTTACCACACCAATCCCGCTTGGATCCGCATCGCCATTTCTCCAACACTCCCGCGTGAGGATCTGCGCCTGCAGGATTTGGTAAAGGGTTCTGATACCATCCCCGACCCCCAAGGTTTAAAGGAGTAATGAGGACTATGTGACTATATAGGGCGTAATGAGGCCATGCAAGGCATAATGAGGCCAAATAGGGTTCTAAATCTGGGGAGGGTACCTTAGGCGGGCAACCTCGGGTTAGGTAAGGCAAAGCCCAAGATGCCAAATCCGAGCCCTATCTACATGTTCAGCACTCGAATCCTCACTGGACTCAGTAGGTTCTGAATGGGCTGGCTCTTCGTCTCCTACCTAAGCTCCCAAAGTATTTAACGCCATGGCCCAAAACCTTTGAAACGCGCCCAAAGCAGCATTATTTCACATACTTTTTATGGGGTTCAGGTAATTATAACCCTCTTTTCAAAAAAAATACTAAGCTGCAAAGAGCATCCTTCCAGCAGGAAATATCCCTACAGGCAAATGCCCAAGTTGGCTTCAAATTTTGTGGAATTCCCCCCACCCCACTTTCAGAGGGCCCGATCGCATGGCTAACGCTGTGCTGCGGCATCATGACTTCCTGAAGTCCTTGGAAACGAAATGCGAAGGTTTACCCTTAATCCCTGCTACACTGAAGACTTCGGCAGCCACAGGAAAGGTGCAGCCCCAACAGATTGTAATACGGCTCCAAAACTTTCATGACCCGGCGACGTTTTCACACACCCTACATGCAGCCCTTGTTGGTAATTCCTGACAAATCCTCAATACAATCGACTAGTGCCTTCACCACGCACCCATCGTTCTGAAAAGCCGTACCCTGAAGTTACCCTGCCCTTCCCTGAATCTTATAGATCCTGAACTCCCCAAATCCCAAGCCAGAAAGCTAATCCAGAACCCCTGACCCCTTACCTCAGCTGACGGGCTGACCGTCCGACTAAGGTGTATATGCAGACCTGCATCCTAACCCAGACCCCTGACGAATAACCCCCCTCCCCTTCATAGGGATGATCAGAAGGATCCTAATATTAAGGCCCTTAAAAGGGGTCTACATTACCCTGAACCCTGAGCCCGCCGTCTTGTGGGAGATCAGCGGAACAGACTTCCTGAGTTGACTGAAGCTTCTGAATCTGAGGTTCAGGGTTTAGGAGTTAGGGTTGTCCCCTAAACCCTAGAGCTTAAACTCTAATTCTTGAAGGCTTCGCCCTGATGCGCTAGCAGATGGTGGTTCTAGCAACAACACTAACAGCCAATCATTGCATTCGTAGAACAAAGGGGTCAAGGGAATATGTAACATAACAGGGGACTACACAGGGTCTATATTCCCCCTTATTCCCTAATACGCCGCAGTAAGTTAAACGCTTAAACCATGCTGAGGAGCAGGAGCCTCCTACCCACCCAGGGACAGTGAGCGTTTTGGAAGAAATCTCGGCCAAGTTGTGCGAACTTTAGGATTCAAGTTTGGCCTTCTTGGTCGAAATTCCAAATAGCCAATGTGAACATACCAAGCTTTCTGGAAACATATTTCAAGCATGTGGGCCTCTCCCAAGCCGTTTCCGAACGTTTTCAACACTGAGCATCTTCACAGTCCGTTGAGAGCCTTTCTTCGACTGTTTCTGAGCAATTTGGAATTTTCTTGGGGCCTCTGCTAGACCATTTCGTCTGAATGCTTTCGCGCCACTCCTATGTTTGGAATGTTAAGCATTTCCTGGACTGTTCCTGCACATTTTGGGGCCCTTGAGCTCCCACACCATTTCTGAACGTTTTCGATTTGAGCCGCTCGTAGACCGTGTTCAATGTGTTTTTGCGCCTCTCCTAGATCGATTTTGAAGGGTTTTGGGATGGTTCCTAAGCGTTTTCTGAAGCTTCTCCCAGATTGGATATAATCTGGAATGGATGTGGTAAATTAATTTAAGTTCCTTAACAGCAACCTAGGAAACCCTAAATCGTGGTTTGCCGAGCTTCGCCCTTCAGAAGGATAGGGAAATATGGGGGGCTTGTCAGACTCTTTGGTAGGGTTTAGGGTTTCTGGCTATGGTTCCTTTACGGGCTCCCCTTTTCCTCTGGGCCCAAAGGCCCGAATGTGTAGTGTAAACAAAAGGAGACTATCATTTTGACAACCATCCATATAAGAAGATACAAGCTGGGGGTAATTCGCGTTTGGACCCTAAACCCTAAACCCTCAACCCTAAACCCTAAAGTACGATCTCAGGGATAGAAGGGGATTGTACACGGCTTCTGGGCTACTTCTTCAGGTCGTTTGCAAGGGAAGCTGCGAAGTAAAGGCCCAAATTACACAACTTCTTGGGATCTGCCACGGTTTAAGGTTATAGTCCCCCTTAAGTAGATAGAATATGGGGTATATGGGGATCTTATTAGAATATACCCCAAAGCCATATTCTATCTACTTAAGGGGGACTATAAGGGGTTAGGGGCTTTGGGGTTTGGGGCGCAAGATTTTTTAGTTCTGGGGACGGGGCATGAGAGTTCATCAGGGTTCAATTAGAGGTGCGGGACTATGGACAGATATGGCAATGCATGCGTTGGGGAGCACCAGCGAGCCTTTCACACCCGAGCAGCTTTTTTTTGTGGTCGAACCTCGGAATGTTCTGTTGTTCTTACAACAACCATACCCAAAAGAAGCGATGTTCTTACTCTATGTGGGGGATGGTAGGATTCCGAAAGAAGAAAAACGTCACTCATCCGACCCGTTCACCTTGCAACCCCAACAGCCAAACTCTAAGCACAGAATCTGAAATTTAACGCTGCGCCCACCAGACTGGGGAAAAATGAGGGGTATATTGGGGTTGTATTCGGATAATGGAACAGAAAATGGAAACTACTAATATATAGTATACTGTGAATGTCCCATGCCGTCAATGAAATCCAGATGATCAGGGTTTAGGGTTTGGTCGCCTCTGCACCCGAACATCTCAAATTCTGAGCTTGTACTGGGCCCTAAAGGTTAAGCCCTTACCAAATGTGCAGGTCCAGTCTCGTAAGAAGGTCGGTGTATGCCTCCCAAGACATGTCCTTAGCATGCACTTAACCGTTTCAAGAGTGGCTGAGCGCTGGGTTCAGGGTCTGTTTTGAAGGCTCAGAGTCAGGGGTGGGCTTGGGGTGGAGCCTTAACGGTTCAGGGCTCTTGTTTGGGGGTTTAGGGTTCAGAGACCCTGCTCGGTCGAGTCTTGGTTTCTCAAGCAATCAGAAGCCTTCCGAAATACACTGGTTCACTAGCCATAAACCCTGAACGGCTCAACACCCCAAACCCGGAGCCTCCTGGACCCGAAACGGGGCCCCAAATCCTACAATTTTCAAGCCTGAACCTGATCGATCAAGCCCTCAACAAACAAGAATCTACACCAGGAAGCCTAAGGCACTAAAGCCCCAAACTTTACGCCCTAAAGCTCACACCCCTCAGGCAATTTCAGGGCCTGGCGCAGCGCATACCTCGCGCTCCTTCCGCTTTGGCATCTCCCTTGAGGCCTCAGGGCTCTGCCCGGAACCCCTTCCGCTAACATCAGAACCCCACGGTAAGGGCTTCAGGTTCACGGGCTTAGGTTTTAGGATTTCAGGCTTTAAATCTGAGATCAACGTCTAAATGCGAACGTGTGTGTCCTGACACGGCCATGTCTAAGGTCTTGCCACAGAGACACTACATACATACATGAGCGAGTGATCCCAAGGCACCCTGCTATATGCAAGGATTTAAATTATGGTTCCCCAAACAAACGCCAAATACATCCACTCATCATTGACCCTGTTAGACTTACCGAAAACAATAACAAACAACTTTACTTCGCAAATATACAAACCCTGAAGCCCAAGATAGAATGCCACCTCTGATGGTTATCATGTCGTATGGCTTCGGAGATGCCGGATCTGTAGGGATTTGCATGACGAGTTTAGGGTTTAGCGTTTAGGAATCCCTCCGATTTCTATACTGTATTCCTAGACAAAGGTCCAACGCAAGCTCCCAGAAAATGTTATATCACCTGTTACAGCTTCCGATTCAGGGTCTTGCGTTCAGGATGCTGAGGCTGAGCTCGTCGTTTCCAGCGACTTCTAAACATGACCCCTTGAATCTACAGAAGCGGAATACCCCAAGATCCTATACTGGGGTGCTGCTAAGGAACTGAAATTACATTGCAAAGCCAGGAAACCCTATTATTTACTATGTACCTAGTTCAAATTCCTTCACAACAATCCACGATAAAAAGAGGTGCCGCCACCCCTTCAGGGCTTCTGAAAGCATCCTCCAGTTTGAAACCAGAAACCCTGCATGCCCTAAGCTAAACCCTGAAACCCTAAACCCCCAAAACTCTCAACCCCATGCCTTGAACCAAACCCCAAACCCCAAAAACCCATAAGCCCCTCTACCTTACCCTAAACCCCAAACCCTCAACACCCATACGCCCTTATACCTTGAACCCGTGTGGACACCAAGGCGGAACCCCGGAGCTCGGGCTGCGATCTGCCTGGTGGCCCATTACACGGTTTAGGGTTTATCCTATAGGGTTTAGGGTTTCATTCAGTCCAACTGTACTACCCTACTCCGATGAAGAAAGCCCTATGGTGGGTATTTCGCACGAAGTTCCCTATAGAACCCGGAGTAAGTATCCCCATTATCTCGTTGTACTCCTTTTACCATGTACCTCTTCGTGTGGCTAGGGGCCTCCCTTTTTGAGAAACTCACTATTCATGACCAGGAGCAAGTGTGCTTTCGCCACGGAATCTTGCACCACGGTGTCCGACAAGCCGTGCAGTAGGCCAGCACCCTGCAGTTGAGGGTTTAGGGATATTGACTTGGTCTTATTGTTGGAGATGGAAATCTTGGGTCATGACAGTCACGAAAGACACCTCGTGTCAAAGCTTAAGGAAGTACCAACACTATCCCATAACAGTCCTTACGAAACCACAGACGAAAGTAGCTGCAGCAGTCATGACCGCTGCTTCTGCAAACAACCGGCCCTGCCGGACGCTTTCGTATGAGCACGACATGTAGACTTTTTGCAAATGCTTGCTTCAGGTCCGAGGGCCGCCCCCTACTGTATCGGATATCATCAGTAATCTGAAGATGAGTAACGCGCAAAAGGAAATTCGTCCAGGTATGGGCCCTGATAAACGTGGGTTCCCCTACTGTAGCCCCCCCCTGTATCCACCTCAGCATCCACTAAATAATCGCAATTGAGGCGGAACATATGAGATTCAGTCCCCGGCATCCTAACACGTAGGCAGATGCCTGTGCATACAATCCCCGATAAGCAATCGAATATGGAGTATATAGGGTTTCTGGTTTCGGGTACTTAAGAATCCGGACTATATGGGGATCTTTTTTTGGGGGGAAGTCCGTGTTGTATCTACTTATATACCCGCAAGCGCGACCGACCATGCTTGTACAAGGGATCTAGAACCACAATGTTGGTAAATATTCCGGGCGCTACAGCCTGGAGAAGAAGCAAAAAAGCATTATTAGCTCAGCAGAATCATGCGTTGATCGTTCCTACTCGGCCCCGCAAACCCTAAACCCTCAGCCGAGAACTTTTGCTGTTCTCTCCTAGATGAGGTTTTGTGTCACTTAGAGTGAGTGTAACCCTACACCCTAAGCCCCATAACCCTAAAACTCTAAAACCCTAAACCCTAAAACCCTAAACCCTAAACCCTAAAACCCTAAAACCCTAAACCCTAAGCCCCTACACCCTAAGCCCCTAAACCCTAAAACCCTAAACCTCCACCCCCCAAACCCTAAACCCTGACTCTAAAACCAGAGTTGAGTACGTCTTTTGCCCTCACCCAACTCAAAGCAGTCATCCAAAAGCCGCAACTGTTGCTTGACGGCTCAGGGTTCAGGACTTAAGCTTAAGGGTTTTAGGGGTTCAGCGTGTAGGGTTGATTCTAAATCCTGTTTAGGGTTTAGGGGTTTAGGGTTTAGGGTTTAGGGTCCCTAAAGCCTAAACCCTAAACCAAGCCCTGAACCCTACACCCTACACCCCTAAAGCTGTTAGTCCCCCTGGCCAATGAATCGACCGCCTCCAGTAAAGCTCTTCTTCGGGCTTCTCGACGGCCTGCTGGGGGACTGGCACCAAGATAAAATGCAGCAGTTTAGGGTTTAGGGCTTAGGGTTATGGGGGATATATAGGGGCTATCTTAAGGGTTTACGGTTTATGGCTTAGGGTGTAGGGTTTTAGGGTTTAGGGTTGAGGGTTTGTATCAAGACCCTCGATTATGCAGCCTCAGGCTCTTTTTGCCCAAGTGCCAAGGGAGGGAGAACATGCTGTGGTATGAGCTAGACATGATGCTCCATAAGCACCTTCTTATTTTGCTTCAACTACCTGAACGCCTGGAGTAGCATATTATGTTACGGTCATCAGGGTAGCTTCCATGTTCCCACTACTCTCCTTGCTTGTGGCTATAAAAGTTTCCGTCTTCCTTACCATTGTCCTACTCATTTGGGTCCCGAGGCCGTAAACCCTAAAACCTAACCCGCCCCTTTCGAGATGAGCTGACTCCTACAGGCCAGCGATGCTGCAGACTAGTAGCCTCCGACCCTGAGCCCCAAACCGTCCACGACCCAACAATTTTGAAGCCTGAGTAATAATTAGTGGGGGTTATATAGGGAATTATAAAGGGTTTAGAGAGCCCTTGTATCATTATAGTATAGGGTACCCCAATTAGACCTCCAAAATGATGTTGGTAATCATTCAGGCCCCCACCGTACCTTACAGAATAACATCCCTTTGAGGATTTAGGGCATAACTCCGCTGCGTTGGAGCGGAAGGCCCATGAGCCAAACACCTTCAAACATAAAAGCCTGCTGCCGCATCTCGAAGAATCAAATCCCAAATGCCGAATCCTAAACCCTCGACCTAAACCCTAAACTATCCGAAACAACTAGAATCGAGCTTTGCAAGCCAAAGCACTAAGCCCGGCCTTAACTGCCTCGTCCAACTCACTCATCTTCTTTGAGATGGTGACTGACGCCTCGGATTGAAGTTTGAAGGCGTTAGATCAGTAGAGAAGAAACTACGACCTTATAGTAGGGTATATCTTGGGGGTATAGTAGGGAATAAGGAAACATATTATTATACTGAAGTCGGTAGATCCCAAGCGCGGGTGCAGGGTTGAAGGGTTCAGGGTCAGCAAGCTGCAAAGGTGTGAACCATCAGGCTATATACCCCCATTGTATACCATGTCATAATGTAGTAGTTTCAATTTTCGGTTCCATTATCCCTATATAATCCCTACATAGCCCTAAAGCCTAAGCCCAAAATTAGGCCATGAGGCTTGAGAAAAGGCGGCTGAATTGATCAAATTCAGACACCCCCTCCCACGTGAGCTGGGGTTTAGGGTTTAGGGTTTAAGGGTTTAGGGTCTGCAACAATGTACAGTCCATAAACCGTAAACGGTACATGTACAGCCCAGCTACCTAGGCTTGGCCACACCCAAACCTTGTCAGGCTTCGTTTGCAGAATACGAGCAGGCGATATTTCATATTAGGGTCTAGGCCGTAACCCTAAAACCCTAAAACCCTAAAACCCTAAACCCTAAACCCCTAAACCCTAAACGCTAAACCTAGGGTTTAGGATGTTCAACACATGTAATGATTCTTAGAGCAAGTTGGGACTAATCTCTTTCTACAAATGCTGTGGCGGCAGCTAGGCCGGTACTAACTGAAAGAGCAGACTTCGCGCAAGCCATACAGCTTGCACTGAAAGCCTTACACCATGGCCCAATGCCCTTTACTCTCAAACCCTAAATCCTAAACCCTAAACCCTACACCCTAAATCCTAAACCCTAAACCCTACACCCTAAATCCTAAACCCTAAACCCTACATCCTAAATCCTAAACCCTAAATCCCACAATCTACATCCTAAACCCAAAATCTTGAACTCTAGAGCCTAAACCCTAAACACCACACCCAGCTTGGATCCTGAGCCGAATGCTGGCGTCGCTGCCTCCGCAGCTAATGCGACGCTGGGAAACCTGGCGAGGTGTTTGTCTAGGATTTAGGTTCAGGATTTAGGGTTTAGGGTTCTAGTCCCCATAACTCAAAGGGTCCATGTAGGTATACGGTTGATACTAAAATTCTGCATGAACTTAGTATATCAAAATGCCATAGTTCCCAAAGTTTAGGGTACCTAGGGTCATGCAGGATGCTTAATATCCACCCTATGGTATATCCTTAGGTCTTAAAGGAGCACTGGGGCTATCCTGTTGAGTGGTATGTAAGAAGGTCGCCGATTCTTGGAAATAGCTATCCGTAGGGTGTTCGTGGCTGTTGCTTTCTTGGTTGATGATGAGATGCAACACCGGCATGACGAAGCTCGTGACCTTTTTATTCTTCCTGGTGCTGATACCCCTAAACCCCAAGCCCAAAACCTTAAAACCCTACACTTTGAACCCTAAGCCTTGAACTCTGAACCCCAAGTAACTGTTTACTGTTTTTTGCTATAGCTGAAGGTCTGATGTCAGCAAGGATGCTACTTGTGGCCGACCGCCAGTGAACCCAACAGCACTTGACAAAGAATATTCCTTGAACCATGCCGATTAGGGAGCCCTGTAGTTTCGGCTTTAGGGTCATGGGCCTGAACCCTAAACCCTACATGCTAGGCTTAGAGGCTAACCATTTTGGCTTTCTGCCTTCTATCGTATTCAAAAGACAATCAGGCTTATGTGCTGGACAGGTCGGCCAAGCCTTTGCTTTTGAATGCGAAACTTTCAACTACGTCAAGAACTTGTAAATCCATTAGCAGCTGGGTCTGCGGACCAATGTTCAGGGTGACTTTTCTCGAGTTGCGAGCCGACTGACCCTTTTCATATGCCTAGGCCCTTTCAGTGAAGAAAATCACAAAAATGACTCACGGCGTCCACGGCCCAAACCCTCAAATCCAGATGCACAAACCCTAAACCCCTAAAGCCTAAGTTCAAACACCCAACATTAAGCCCTAAAAGCGTAACATCCGGAAAGCCCAACTCCAACCTGGCCAGCTGTAAGGACGCCCTGCTTGCCCCAACAAAGCCCCCAAGGCCTGGCCCAAGGGTGGACATGGGGTTACAAAGTGTAAGTCTTTAGGGTTTAGGGTTTAGGGGTTTAGGGTTTAGGGTTCAGGATTCAGGGTTTAGGTAACGTTTGATAAATGGGAGAAGGTTTGATGAAGCCCTACCAGGCCTTCTATGTAAACATTAAACCGCGTGTAAGGATTCGGGCTTGGCAGGCTCGGATTTGAAGTGCCATGACTGTGATGTGGGGATTGATCTAAAGGCCCCCGGGGAAATTGTTCGGGCCTCCTGTAGGCTGATAACGGAAAATGCAGTGGACATCATTTTCCATCGTGGCCTTTCTGGCACAAGGGATGCTGATCAACTACCACCTGGACTTTCTGAGCAGCCTCCAATGCTTGGCGGCTGGATAGTGATCGACTTTGAAGGAGCTCAGGTCCCCTTTGACATTGGGGATAAGCCCTCGGACAGAAACTGGTACCAAGTTCAACAAACGTCAGGACAACCCGGCAAGCTTTATGGCGACCCCAAATCCTTGAACCCTAAACCCTGGTTTAATCCACGCAGGATCTTGCTGCCCCAAACGTACCCCCAAAAGGGCGCCTGCTCCATTGGCTGCCGCGCAAGCAGTCAGGAGGAGTGTGCCCCGCAGCAGCTTCTGCAAGTGTTTGGAGGAGGCTTTCGGTCTTAAGGAGTCCCCCCTAATTGTCTCAGAACCTCCCTCGAATCATTTTTAGGTTGCCTTGCTGGGGCCCTTTTTAGGCAGTCTTCTGATTTGAGGCTTCCGGATTTCTTGTTAGTATCAGTTGCAGTTACATGAACATGTGGACATGGTTCCCGAAACACTAAACGCGTGATGGGAATAATACCCTATTATACTATAGTAGTTTCCATTTTATTTTCCATTATTCCCTTTATAACCCCCAATAATACCCTATCATACTATAGTAGTTTCCATTTTATGTTTCATCATGATTGGAGCTCCTTGGGTTTTGGGGACGGCAGAAGTACAAGTAATGCCCTCTCTGATTATCACTCCCCCGCTCCCTGATCATAAGTTCCGCCAAATCATAGTCTCATTTCATTACCGTATATGAGTATATGAACCATAGTCTAAACTCCTTAAAGGGGGTTCTGTAGGGGATTATATAGGGGACCACTATAGGGGTTATTAAGGGGGATACTAGGAGTTCAGACTATGGCTCATATATGGTCCTTTTTAGGGGGTTGGGGTGGGGGGTGTTGATTATTAGGGGAGGGGATCAGAACGACAATGCTTCCAAGACTAGCAACGCTGCGGCTCGGAAAAAGAGTAATGAGGCTGTTGTCCAATACTGTATCAAGGACTTTGGGGTTTTTATGAACCAAGAAAGATCACTTCCTGCTGATCCTGGCAAAAGGCATCCGGAACAAACAAAAAAATCATAGAGCAACCTGAACTCCGAAGCGCAAAGAATAGAGCCTGAAACCTTAAACCTAAGCCCCTAATCCCCTAAACCCCTAACTCAAGCTCAAAGCCTACACCCTCAAACCATCCTTGCCTTCAGTGTACGCCTTGCCGGATGCAATCGCTCCTCAACCAAAGTAAGCCCTTGGGGTTTAGGATTCGGGTTTGGTACCCTAAGGTTTGGATCCTTAAGCCATGGAACATGGCCCTGAACTACTGTTGATGCTAGAAATCCTGCATGGCCTTAGTATGCTGGAATACCCTAATTCCCAATGTCTAGGGTAGGGTCATGCATGTTTTAGTATCCACCGTAGGGTGTTCTAGGGTAGGTGTGGGGCCCTATAGAGATTAGATTTCACTCCTACTTTGGGTTGAAGTAAGTGGCCCATGATTTTGGGCAACTAGTGTGCCCAGGAAGGGCTTAGGGCCAAAGCTTTACTGGTTCCGGCTTTGGGGATGTGCACGCACATAAGTCTTTGAAAGCCCCGGGACACAGCTACCGTGTTTCAGCGGTTTAAACCCTAAACCCTGAATCCTAAATCCTAAACCCCACTGTGGGGTTTGCCGATGTAAGGTTTGAGGGTTTGAGCTTTGGGGTCCGCCTACACGTAGAACAGGTAAGGTTGCGTGTATCGAAGGGTTGTGCACTTGGGGTTGATTGGCCGAAGCCAGAAAACCCTAAACTGGGGTTTAGGGTTTAGGGTCATGTTGGAGAGGAACTTGGTGAGTTTAGCAACCTAAGCCTGAAACCCCGAACCATGAAACTGGATCATGACTCGCCCACACCCCCCAACAGTAATGACAAGTGCCCCCCGCAAATTAGTACGAGCATGTAATTAATCCCTGCTCTTCAATCATATAGAGCTTCCATTTTCTTTCCCATTACCCCTATCTCACCCCAATATACTATAGAAGCTGCCATTTTCTTTTCCATTATCCCTATAATAAAGGCGCCCCTGCCTCCCATGATAATGTCCGAGCCCCACTGTCCTCGAGAGCCCTTTTCTCCATACATCAACAAAGACTCTCTCATGCAACTCATTTGTTCCTATCGAGCTTCAGTAAGCAAACCCCTAAACCCCTAAACCCTAAACCACAATCTATTTTGAATCAGTAAAAAAAACTGTGAAAACCTCCTTCTGTTCTTTTCACTGGAAGCCAGCTCTGCCTTTACAAGAGCCCTTGGACCCCCCAAGGTTTAGGGTTAAGGGTTTAGGGTAAGATGGCCCGAAACAGGTTTAGGGTTTAGGGACCCTAAACTGGGGAATTTCGCGAGAGGTGTCGGTTCAACACCTGGCAGTCGCTAACTTTTGAATGTCGACCCTAAGTGCCCAGAAAGCCCACCGACTGCACTTCTGAGTAAATTTGGAATATCCGCACCATCAAAACCAAAAGCGATATACCTAAACTAGCTGACACAAACCGCCAGGTAACGTTTTGGTGCCTTTTCCTTATGTGTAAAGATTTTCTGGAAAGGCCGAAACAACTTAACAACCCAAAGTTGAACACCGGGTGTTGAACTTTTGGTTGCTAACTTCTGTGTACATCGGTACAAAATTCCCGGAAAGGCCAAACAAACTTAGCCACCAACAGTTCAACACCCGGTGTTGAGCCTCTGCTGGCTAACTTTTTGTCCCTTTCCTTATCTGTAGGCATTTTCTGGAAGGGCCAGAAACACTTAGCGACCGAAAGTCCAACACCGGGTGTTGACCTTTTGGTCACCAAGTCTTGTTGTGCATTTTCGTCATTGGCAAAGAATTTCTGGAAAGGCCGGAGAAGTTAGCGACCAGAAAGCTCAACACCGTTTGAACTGTTGGTCGCTAAGTTCTGTGGTGCCTTTTCCTCATTGGTAGGGAATTTCTAAAAAGGTCCCAAAAAGTGAGCAACCAAAAGTTGAACACCGGGCGTTGAAATTTTGATGGCTAACTTT
>CAJNIZ010044010.1:23972-40172 GCA_905231905.1 Symbiodinium pilosum
GGAAAGTGCGAGGCGCGCTGCAGATTCTCTGACCACGTGACTGGAACCTCGACACCCGGCGTTGAGGTTGTGATCAGCAACTTTTGTTGCTTTGGCGCAACAATCCCAGCCACTATGAAAAAGGCGCAAAAAGTTAGCGACCAAACCTTCAGCGCCCGGTGTTGAACGTTTGGTCGCTAGCTTTTTTGGGCCTTCCTAGAAATTCTCTACCAATAAGGGAAAGGCACAAACAAGTTAGCAACCACACGTTCCATGCCCGAACTTTTGGTCACCATTTTGTGGCATTTCTAGAAATTTTCTGCCAAGAAGGCAAAGGCACGAAAAAGTTAGCGGCCAACAATTTCAACACCCGGTGTTCAACTTCTGGTTGTGACCTTTTTTGGCCTTTCTAGAAGTTCTCTACCGATAAGGGCAAGACACGCAAGAGTTACCGACCAAAGGTTCAACACCTGGTGTTCAGCTTTTTGGCCGCTAAATGTTTTTGGCCGTTCCAAAAATTATCTACCAATACGGCGCCAAAAAGTTAGCCACCAAAAGGTCAACACCCAGTGTTGAACTTTTGTTGCGCCAAATTGTTTTTGGCCTTTCCGGGAATTCTCTACCAATGAGGAAAAGGCACACAGAAGTTAACAACCAAAAGGTCAACACCCGGTGTTGAACTTTCGGTCGCTAAGTGTTTCTGGCCTTTCCAGAAAGTTTCTACACATAAGGAAAAGGCACTACAGAGTTAGCCATCAAAATTTCAACGCCCGGTGTTCAACTTTTGGTTGCTCACTTTTTGGGACCTTTTTAGAAATTCCCTACCAATGAGGAAAAGGCACCGCAGAACTTAGCGACCAACAGTTCAAACGGTGTTGAGCTTTCTGGTCGCTAACTTCTCTGGCCTGTCCAGAAATTCATTACCAATGACGAAAATGCACAGCAAGACTTGGTGACCAAAAGGTCAACACCCGGTGTTGGACTTTCGGTCGCTAAGTGTGTCTGGCCCTTCCAGAAAATGCCTACAGATAAGGAAAGGCACAAAAAGTTAGCCACCAAAGGTTCAACACCGGGTGTTGAACTGTTGGTGGTTAAGTTTTTTGGCCTTTCCAGAAAATGGCTACCACCGGGGAAAAGGCACCGAGAAGTTAGCAACCAAAAGTTTAACACCCGGTGTTCAACTTTGGGTCGTTAAGTTGTTTCAGCCTTTCCAGAAAATCTTTACACATAAGGAAAAGGCACCAAAACGTTACCTGGCGGTTTGTGTCAGCTAGTTTAGGTATATCGCTTTTGGTTTTGATGGTGCGGATATTCCAAATTTACTCAGAAGTGCGGTCGGTGGGCTTTCTGGGCACTCAGGGGCTACATTCAAAAGTTAGAGTTTTTTTGGGGACGAACTTTTGCCTAAAACCAGGGGCCGCGAAATTCCCCACCCTAAACCCTAAACCCCAAACCCTAAACATGAATCCTCCCAACTCTAAATTCCTCGCGCTAAAGTAGCTTAAACTCTAAACCCTTGGTTTGAGTATTGTACGCTTAGTCTGTAGGGCTGAGGTTTCAGGTTGGAGGCCATACCTAAGAGTTTTAGGGTTTAGGGTGTAGGAGATTAGGGTTTAGGGTTTAGGAGAAAGGTGGGGTATCGCACTCCTCGGCAATTCACCCGGGCTTGTGTGAAATGGTCTTTTCCTGGGTCGCAAGCTAGACCAGTCAGGTGCCCCAAGCGTGGATTCGGAAAACTGTGATCCCTACGGTGGATACTAAAAATCCTGCATCACCCTAAGTAGCTTATACCTTGGGAATAATGGCACTATAGTATACTAAGGTCATGCAGGATTTTTCGTATCAACAGTATCTCTGTAACTTCCAAATCTTGATTCCCCAAATACGAGCCCTAACCCTACTGTTCTGACCCTGCAGACCCTAAACCCTATTCCCTGCAACATGGGACAGACCTCGAAAGGCGTCGGCGACGCCAGACCACGTCCTTGGAAGCGGACTGACTTCTGGGGCCTGAAGAATTAAAGGCTTTCAGGGTTTAACGTCCAGGGCTTCTGGCAGAATGGTGCTTGCTTAAGGTGTTTAGGAATGCAAGTCGCAGCTCTTTGAGCAAATTGTTGAGACCGCTGAGTTGAAGGATCTGTAGACATTGCTGCGGAGATTGGTGCGGAGGGTCTCTGGCACTGCAACGGGGCGTTTTGTGGGGATAATTACCAGGGAAGTACACCGACCCAAATGATTGGAAGGTAGGAGTCTTGTGGGGACAATTACGGGGAAGTACACTGGACCAAATGATTGCAATGTAGAGAGGGTACCATTGCGCGACACAAACTCAAAGAGCATGGGGGAACAAACATTAGTACCCCCATAATCGTCGGGATCATGGAGGCTTCTCCCGCTTGTAGAATCCTTTCAATACATCACCAGCCTACTTTTTGGAATAAATGTCACTGTCAGGCTTTGGTTACCATTGAGGTCTTATGTAATATGCTACCTATGGTATGCCTACTAGGACTTCACCGCAAGCTTTGGGCAATTCGTAGAACAGATTGGTGATCTTGTGATTGGAAAATCAAGTACATTTTTCCTTTGGACAGGAACACTTAGAAGAAGGATGTGCTCAAGAGCGACTCTGAGCATTGCTTCGGATTGTCAGCTTCACTTTTCTATCGGTTGCGCGAATTTTGCCGGCCAGGAAATAAAATTCTGGGAGTGTGCAATGGGTTTCACTAGCAGGAAGTTTATGCGATGCAACCTGGTCGAAATAAGCTTGTTGAAGAAAGATGTCCCAGGAGATTGAATCTTACTGTGTTTTGGGACCACTTCCTGTTGTGGTGCGGTGGTGTGGTGGTTTGCTCTGGCGCTGGTGTGCTGGTGTGCTGGTGTGGCTGGTGGTGTGCTGGTGGTGATGGTGGTGCTGGCGGTGGTGCTGTGGTGGCGGTGGTAGTCATGGTGGCGGTGGCGGTAGTGGTGACGAGGGTGGCGACGTTGGTGTGGTGCACCAGCACCAACACCATTGCCACTCGCAGTGCAATCGATCCAAATTTGCGATGTCTTATGTCACATAAATTCATGTGTCAGTTCGCGCCCAAATTTCATGGGCTCAGGATGTCGCAGGGGAAGATTCCATGATCAATCTGCAGCTCAGCTGCGCGGCATCATCTGAGGATTCACGAGGGTCAGGAGCTATGCTAAACCAAATCTTAGGCTGCGCAGTTGCAAGTCTCCGTGATGACTTGCTTTGGCTCATTTGGGATGTCTGCCCGTCATGTTGCTTCTGGAGCCCTTGTGTTAAACTCTGTTTTTTCGGGAGGCGGCTTCGGGCTGGAGCAGAAGCCAAACACTTCAGTGCGGGCACCCTCGGCATACTTGCTAGCTTACAACACTTTTGTCCCAGCGCTTTGACGCTTGATGCTCCACGTTTCCATGTTCATTGAAGCAGCAGCTTGAGCCCATATCAGAGCGAGGGTAGGTTAGGGGGCCCTCAAACATCAACTTTTGGCGGCTTAAAAAACCCAAAAGCGTTTGGAGCAGTGAGGTAATAAGCACAGCGATGTCTAACATCACTTCATCCGTTCATGTCTCCACGTACCACATCCATCACTCCATCAATACATGTTATCTAATTACTATGTAACGTACTTCCTGAGTACTGACAACTTAACTACGAATAGTAAATGCCAACTTCACGAAAGCCATGCGAAAACCACACATGATGCCACTAGCCTGACATGCATGCCAATGCATGCCGTCCAATACGTCACGGAAATCCGTGCAAGAACCTCATCATGCCCTCACATTCGCATCATCCCAGCCATCAAACAG
Source organism: Symbiodinium pilosum (assembly GCA_905231905.1). NCBI lineage: Eukaryota > Dinophyceae > Suessiales > Symbiodiniaceae > Symbiodinium > Symbiodinium pilosum. The sequence goes on from CAJNIZ010044010.1 coordinate 27,774, forward strand.
CAAGTCATCCTATAGATAACCACTCGGCAGAAAACCCTTCGCAACACTTTCGGGAATAAATCGATAAGAGTCAACCTCACGAAAAACAACAGGATAACTTCACATCATGTCATCAATCTCACATCCCATCCAACACCACACGGTTACCCTACAACAACCTGATGCCATCATCCCAGTCACATGTGTCCAACAGTCAAGCATCAAACCATCCTATAGACAGCCACCTCCACACAAAAACACCCTTCGCAACGCTTTCGGGAACCGACAACGTTGGAAGGTTGGGTTCTGAGGATGCTCCACACGGAAGCGTGCGGACAGGCGGCAAACATGGAGACGGTGGTTGAATCCGAGCAAATTTCGGAGGCCTCTCCACGCGAGAGCATCAGGAGGGGCCGCAAACATTGAGTTTGCTGCCAATTCCGATCAGAATTCTGAGGAGTCCGGACACGCCGTCAACAATGAGAAGGTTGCCGAGTCCTAGCAAAATCAAAGGTGGCTCCGCGCCAGCATCAGGGCACCGGGAACAGCGAGAGAATTGTCGCTTCCGCACGCATCAGTGTCACGACGTGCCGGCAACGCTGAGAGAGTCATCGATTTCGAGGACGCCACACGCGTTGCCACGAGCCCGGAACACTGAGAAGGTCGCCGAAAGAATCGACGATGCTCCACGCGCCAACGTCAAGACATACCGCGTCCACTGAGAGGGTCGTTGATCGCGGCCAAAATTCGGAGTATGCTCCACTGCTCCACGCGGGAGCACAGTTTTGGAACCAGGCTGCAGCTCCCGCCAGCTGTGCTACGAGCTTTAAAACATACAACTTCATCTTGAGTTAGAAGCTGACAAATCACAAAAATCGTGCAAAACCTCGCGTCAGAGAGAACCTCACGACAACCTCTCATCATGCCATCAGTCTGACGTCTCATCAAATGCCTCTGGACAAGCCGTCCTATTAATCAAATATGAAACCTATGAGACAAGCACCTTCATGATAACATCCTTTGCCACACTTTCGGGAATAACATGCTCAAACCTACCCCTGAAAAGCCTCCTGAAGGAAAGCCTGCAGGGTTCCGTTACGATGTTCGGCGTCTAGACTGGGCGGTCCTGTAAAGCCCCCCACATCTATTCATGAATAGGTTCAATCATGCAATAGCTGAATTTGAGCATTATCCAAATTGCTACGCAGTAGATGATCTGCATGAAGCTGTTGCAGTGGATGTTGGACCTGACCTCTTCTTGATTTGCATAACCCTGTGTGGAAAAGACACTGTGCGGATGGAGGAAATCTTGCACCATCTTCTATGTATATACACACACACACATGGAGCCCCAAAATGGCAACTACGGTACGTTGCGGATACCAAGGGTGCATGATGCCCTCCACCTACTGTACTACCTGGAAGACCCACTTCACAAACATGCTCTCGCAAATAACGTGGAAGCACTGGTACTAACAGCCATCCAACAAGCTTGAAACCATGTCTGTGCCCTTCAAGCACAATCAAGCATCATCAGTGTTCAGGTTTTGGGGTGTTTAGGGTTTAGGGTGTTTAGGGTGTAGGAAGGTTAAGCAAATCCCTTGAAACAAGCATCAGGGAGGGATATATATATATATGTATATATATATATATTTTAGGACTCTACTTCGTGGTCCCCAGGTCCCCAGATTGTACACCAATGATATACCCCCACCAAGATTCCTAAGCAAGCCTAATACACTCATGAAGGACCGACAGTGTAAACCAAACTTTATATACCCCTTCCGATTACATCTACTGGCATGAGCAAAGTGACCTTACATGGTTGGTGCTGAAAAGGAAGGAATGCCAGGCTCAAAAGGTAGCAGTTTAGCGCTCAGTCTATAAGTAGGGTTTAAGAGTTTACGGTTTTGGATGACCTTTGTGGTGTCCACGCAGCTTGAACTTGTACTGCAGTTAAGAACATGTCCGAGCAGGATTTGGGGTTGCATTCTTCTGATCATGAATAACGACAGGCAAAGGTTGTCTTACTCTAGGTTGGGACTTGTGTATGCCCCTTGAAGATGTAGCCTACACCCCAAGCCGTGAGTGGCGGATATCCCGAATCCTACTGAGCCGATCCTGCCCGTCACTTTCACAAGGACGCTCCGTGACTCACCAGTAATCCCATAGATCCAATGTCTAATCCTAAGCTGGCTGGTACATTGAGCGTCCCCAAAATTATTCTTTCAATAGATCTCCTTGTCAAACGGAAGGTGTATTAATGATCCTCCCAACTTGCTACCTAGTCGACTCTTATGGGCTACTAGAGGGCTTTTTCGAGTTGAATCGAAAAGTGCAATAGTCTACAACACGCTGCATGACCAGGTAGAGGAAGAAAAGGCCCAACTGCTTTCGTTTTCAGAGGGTTGCACAAGCCCACTATGTGGGAGTTTTGGCATGTTGCAGAACCAAGGTCGCCTTTGCTTTGCGTTGATGGCCGTTCACAACCTTAAACCCTAAACCCCATGCTTGACCATGGTACTGAATGAATTGCTTGCATGGCGGCCACATAGCATGTCTACATGGCCCAAAAAAGAATTCCCAATCTGATGGAAGCGGCACTGCGATATCCTACATGGGTGTAGTACGGGTCTAGCCTTTAGGGTTTAGGTTGGGGCCCTTTTTCATACCCCAAGCTACTATAATCCTCAGACTCCCAACCCGTGATTTCCTTTGGATGCGCAGCAGGCAATGAAGGAATTGATCTTTATAGCACTTCCCGCAAAACCGCTTCTTTACAACCAAGTCATTCATTCCCTTCTAGCCACCAGTGAGCGTGGGAAACTCAACCAGGAAGGCATTGCAGCAGGGGTAGTGGCACGTTGTGTCATGGAGCATCTCGCTCACCCATGTGAGCTGTAGTCTAAACTCCTTACAGGGGTTTACATAGGGGATTATGTAGGGGAGTATTATAGGGGTTATTAAGGGGACATTAGGAGTTTAGACCATAGCTCATGTGCCAGAGCTGCAGGCAGACGCTGAAGTTGCCCCTATCGTCTAAGCCTTGACATCCCTACAATTCGCTACATACTGTTGATGGAGGAAATCTTGCACCACCGTAAGTCCCTGAAGTCCTAGGAATTTCAGTAGTTTAGGGCCCCTAGGTGGTGCAAGATTTCATCCATCAACAGTACCGGCATGTCTTCCCATATGCCCGTTCAATATATCATCATATGTCCCTAAGCTTAGCTTCGGGTTAGTTGTTTAGGGTCAATGTATCAATGTAGGGATTGAAATCATTAGCATAGGCTTTTTCGGATATATGGCATGTATCATATACTGGAATTATGTAGGGGTTGTAGGAGAATAATTACGTTTTCTACGAAGATTTAACTGGTTCAGGGCTTGTGATTTGATGTGGGGACATGTTCTTATACAGAAAACCACTTGGGGCAAGCAATCTGCCATGCCTTGTCGAAACTCGCCCACACCCAAATGAGCTGTAGTCTAAACTCCTAGTATCCCCGTAATAACCCCAATAATACTCCCCTATAGAATCCACTATATAACCACTTTAAGGAGTTTAGACTATAGCTCAAATGGCCTGAGGGTCCTGAACAACGCCAGGCACTGACCCATCTCTACCATGTCTGCTGCCCGCTGCTTGAATGATGCCTGTAGCGTTGGGCCCCAAAGCCTGGGATGGGCGGGAAGCATGGTGCCCTGAAATTCCTGAAGCTCAGTTTTGAGCACCAGGCGGTACGGATTGAAGTTAAAGCCATGCCTGCTGTGTCTACTGCCAGTAGCGTTGCAGATGGGCGGCATGGTGCCCTGAAGCTCGATTTTGAGCTTGGAACCCGGGGGTTTGAGTCGCAGGCTTTGCGTCCATCAAAGACAAATGACTGCGACAGCGTCAGGATAGCTGGAAGTCCGATATCTGGGGGTTTCCCAAAATTAGCGGTACCTTTTTAGGGGTCCTTGTAATAAGGATCATAGTATTTTGGGGTCTATATTGGGGTTCCCTTATTGTGGGAAACTACCCTGTACACTGCAACCTCACAATGAGCTGCCTTGCCCCCGTGCGAAGAAAACTCCACACTTACAAACACACGCTTGGCTTTTGGCACCTGTGGACAGCTGGCCCTTTGCTAACATCTCGAAGAAACCTAAGTCTTGGAACGGCTTTTTCACTTAAACCCTAAATGGTAGTTTCCATTTTCTTTTCCATCATCCCAATATAGCCCCAAAATACTATTGTGTTTTCCATTTTCTTTGCCAATATCCCAATATAACCCAAATATACTATAGTGGTTTCCATTTTATTTTCCATCATCCCTATATAACCCCAATATACTATAGTGAATAGTGGTTTCTATTTTATTTTCCATCATCCCAATATGATGTACCTGGGGAAAGCTGCCGCCCCGCCCCCAGGCATCTTGCAGTGGTATGGTGGGTACTAAAACTCCTGCATGACCCTAAGCACCTTATACCTTTCGAATAATGGTGCTACAGTAGACTAAAGTCATGCAGGGTTTTTAATATCAACACTGGGTTGGCCCCTAAAACCCTTTGACAAATATTAATATATAGGGTCCCCTATTAAAGCCATTAGGGAAAATATCAAATATCCCGGGGGCCTACCCAGAACAGTACAGCATGGAGTCAGCATGAAACTCTAAGATAAACCCGGAGCAACTTCCAGAATGCGCCGCGAAGAATGAACCAGGTTGTCTAGTGCGACGTGCACGGGTAGTCTAAAATGGTGATTATATGAGCTATAGTTTAAACTCCTTAAAGGGGCCCATATAGGGGATTGTATAGGGGAGCATTATAGGGCGTATTCAGGGGGATGCTCGGAGTTTAGACTATAGCTTATACGGGACTATAGGATACTACCTGGTTATGACGCCGGGGTTTTCCCTGCCTAGAGAACAAAGGTAGAGAACGGCGTGCTGTTAGAAACCTGCCTTGCGCTTCAAGCTATCCTGAAAAGCAAAAAATGTCAGGTTCAAACACGGTCAAAGCGGCGGTATTTCTCAAAACAAGGGCCTGGTTTTGTAGCCCACCAAGAATACTGTAGGGGCTAGATTACTTACCATGAAATTGTGAAGTGTATTGCAGGCTATTTCAAGCAACCGAAACAGTAATGATCACAAACCTGGGACCACATCTTGTTAGTTATCTAGGCGTCTACATGGCCTAACGAGTCCATGTAGTTATACAGTATCTACTTCGGGCCCAAAAGACTTCCCAGATAGGTACTTTGGGCTTAAACACGATATTTTCCATAAAATGAGAATCCCAATGCAAATCGCAAAATGCTATAATCCTTGTTCTGGGGTCCCCAAAAAGCTACCCCTGCTTTTGAGAAACCCTAATCCCCATACATCCCTAGATATCTCTACATGCCGCTATATAACCCCTATAAGCCCCTTAAGAAAGGGCCCTCAATTTTGAGAAACCCTCAGTTGCAGCACCAAGCTTGCCTCTACTGTGGACCATCCGTCTCTTAAGGCTCCAGGTTTTGGGGTTTAGGGTTTAGGGTTTAGGGTTTCGGTGTAGGCTTTAGGGTTTGTAGGCTTTAGGATCTTTTATGTTCGAGCCCGTCGATGAGGTGGATGTAAACCTAAGCCCGAAACCCTAAAGCGTGGTTGTATCCTCCAGTCTCACCAGGGCGCATTTCGTGGTCCAACAAAATTGTGATTCTGCATCTGATAATACGTAGACATCTCAGTTTAGGGATTAGGGTTTTAGGGCCTAGGGTGTAGGGTGTCGTGCGTAGGATTTTGGGTTTAGGGGTAGGGGCTGGGTACTGCGCCGAACCAGGAACAGTCTATACTAGGGATAACTTTAGGGCGATATATAATCATATAATGAATATTCTCCAGCTGTTAATGAATGGGAGCACTATTCAACGTAGACCTCCCTAATACCCTCAATGATGGCCTGTAATCGTTAAATGATGGACATAAGCTATTTTCATGCCATGTCGATGGTCTAGGTATACTCAGCAGACGCTGTTTTCATGGCTGTCTTCGGGTCTACACGAAAGGCCTTGCTGCTGTGCGGATAAACGGTATAATTTATACCATGCCAGCATTTATTAAATTGCTGGCAACGCAGGATTTCAAAGCGTGAGCGCAGGCTTGCCATGCCAACGGAATCCAAAGCGTTAAGATTTTCAATCCTGCTGCAGAGACAGGAGCACAACATACATCTTCGCCAGCTGTCATGGCAAGTCTGCCTTCAACGCCGCACAGAGTGGCAGCCTGCGATGCATATTAAGCTCTTGCGACCGGCACGGTCAGTATGCTTGAAACTTCCATCCATGCAGATATGTCACAACGCCTCCTGTAGCATGGGCTCATCGCGAGCTAAGAAATTGTGCGGGTCGTCCGGCATGTGCTGATCGTTCTCAATGTCTACCACGGATGGGTCTGAAGTTGGCAATGGTGGCAGGTCAAGCACGGGTGAGGTGGTCACAACCTGCGGGGGCTTCCGGAACTTGTAGTAGACATAAACCGCAGCAGCCGCAGCTGCAAAGACAGCCACTGAACTCCCACCTATTCCAACCGCGATGGGAACGGGGTCCACGAAGACAGTTGTCGTAGTCAGCGTAGAGGTCGTTGTTGACGTATGGGATACAGTTGATGTTGACGTTGATGATGTTGATGTTGATGATGTTGACGTTGAAGAACTGCTGCTTGTGGAAGTAGTGGAGGTGCCTGACACTGCTTCAGGTAGGTTATATAGGGATAATGGGAAAAATGGAAAGTACTATATTATAATAGGGTATATATTGGGGATCATATTATAACTGGGATTGTATGAAAATGGTGATCACTTTCCTCATTGGGTTTTTACTGAGGCATTACCTGATAGACTTGTCACGACAACTTGAACAATATTGGATTGGGAAGGAATACGGAACAAAATCCACCTCACCCTGTCCTCCAAGGGTCAACCCAAGTGCAGATTGTACTACCCTCTTTCCCTGAAACTGCGCGAGGTCATGGGGGACATAATTCGCGTTAAGGGTAAGAGCATGGTGAAGATCATACTATCGGGGAAACGTTCCAGCAAGATTCCTGTAACCCAGAACTTTAAGACCCTGAAATCCTAAACCCAGAAGGGCAAACAATCCTGTACCCGAATCCCTAAACCCTAGAAACCCCGAACCCTGAATCTGAAACACCCGTATGATTCTAGACCGCTGCAAGAAGAGATGCTTGTAACCGAGGTGGAAGTGGAGGATGTGGTGCCTTGCACAGCCAGACTCAAATTGTAGGGACTTAGGATTTAGGGTTGGGGTTTAGGGTGTAGGGTGTAGGTTTTAGGGTTAGGATTTAGGGTTTGGGGTTTAGGAGCCAGGATCCTCCCTGTGCCCTTGGGTAGGGTTGAGGGCCTTTAACAGGGATACACGGTCCCTCACAGTGGGTATTGAGCATCTAGTAGTGGGTAAATGGAGGGTCTAGGTATGAACCCCACCTCAACAGTCCACATCACCCTAGGAAGAAAAGTTTCCTTTTTTTTCTTAGCTATAAGGAATCCACCACCTAAAAATATAAAGGATCCCTAGCATTGATCCAGGTAAACTACCGCCGCCGAACTAAAGCCAAAGAAGGCTAAATCTGGAGTTACTTCGGGGAGTATCTAAGACTCACTTGAGCAATAGTCTAAACTCCTTTAAGGGGGGTTATAAAGAAGATTATATAGGGGGCTACTATACGTAGGGATAATCAAGGGCATGCTAGGAGTCTAGACTATGGCTCATTAGGGGTGGGATGGGGGGAGCCTAGGACTCGAGTGTTTGTTGGCTTGGGGTTGAAAGCTGCAAGAAAACTGCACTCTTTGCAGTGTCTCTTTTGGAGAAATGTTTTTTTTGGTGGTTAAACCTGGTAAGATTATATTCCTTATATAAAATACTATACCCCAAAAAGAGAATAGAATCTTACTCTATAATGGGTACCATAGTATCCCCAAATAGAATACTACTCAAATAACCCCTATATAATCCCAGTTTCCAGTAATTTTCCATTTTCTTTTCCATTTGATTCTCCATTATTGGGTACCATAGTATCCCCAAATAAAATACTACTATTTTGGAGTTGGCTTAGGAAAGCAGGTTCTGGGGTTGAATGTATTTGGGTGCGATCCCTTTCCCCAACAGAGCCCACGGTTTAGGGTTTTGGGTTTAGGGTTCCGTAATTGATATGCCGGTTTCTATGGAGAGTCTTTCGTATCAGGGGTTGCAAGATTGGGTTCAATCGGCCTTGGAGAGAGCACCAAGGATCTTGCATGAGGGTCGCTGCTGCCATGCTATTCGCGGTATAGGGCTTATTGGCTCTTCTTATCCAACCCAACAAAACAAAACGATTTAAACAAAGGATGCGCGGCTGGTTGATGAAGCTGTTGTGGTGGAGGTAGTGGAAGAAGTTGAAGAGGAAGAAGAACCTAAAAATCCCCCCCCTCAGGCAATCAACAAGATTGGGGCCGCCATGGGGCCCATGGGACTGTCAACTCAAACCCAAAGTGTCTAACAGGGCTTCATGTTTCTCAAGGAATTAGTTAAACAAAAACTTCAGTTTACTGTCTAACTTAGCCCCCAGCTGCATAGTTTTAAAACCTGCCAAATGAGCACCAAGAACTCGTGGAAGTTGTTGAACTACTGCTGCTGGACGTTGATGTTGAGGACGATGTGCTCGTTGATGAAGCTGTTGTGCTGGAGGTAGTGCTAGAAGTTGAGGAAGACGTGGTGCTGGTGGATGTTGCTGTACTTGTTGTAGTGCTAGTGCGCGTTGCCGAAGTTGAAGAGGAAGAAGAACTTGTGGAAGACGAAGAACTAGAGCTACTGGAGCTAGAGGTGGAAAACGTTGTGCTAGTTGAGGTGCGTGTCGTGCTTGTGGATGACGTGCTCGAGCTTGATGTTGAGCTACTAGAGGAAAATGTGCTTGATGTTGTAGTTGATGTTGAAACGGATGTGGTGCTCGTGGAAGTGGAGGAGCTGGATGTAGTTGACGACGTGGAGGTTTTTGTGGTTGTGCTGCTTTTGGTGGTACTAGACGTAGTTGTGGTAGCGGTGGTGGATGTTGTGGCTGTGTGGGATGTGGTGGTGGTGGAGCTAATTGTGGAGCTGGTGCTTGTTCGCGTGGTTGGGGGGACCAAAGAAGACAAGAACACATCGAACGAGCCAGCATTCGTCCCTTCCAACTGACTCATCGTCTGCCCAGCGATAAGAGCACTGCCTGAGTAGAAGGAGTAGCCAGCACATGCTTCATCATCTGCAGTTCCTCCTGACTGACTGGTCCATTGCCAAGTACCACTCGTATCATAGACCATCACGAACATGTCCTTCCCACCCGCAGCCACATTTCCTGTTCCAGCATCTAGAACATCAGAATCAACGGTGCCAACAATGTACAGTTCGTTGTACCTCAGTCCCCGTTGCCGTACATAGGAAAATCATAAGATTTCTTTGCATGTATACACGTATTCACGTTTATGCGTTATGTATACATGTATATATGTATAGAGGAAGATAAGAGGAATATCATGTCTATATGCGTATGCGTATATGTGTATATATGTGTGTATATGTGTATATGTATATATGTCCACCCCACCACCCCCACACCACCCCGCCACCCCACCACGCCCAACCAACCACGAGATCGGAGCATGGGCTGTTGTGACTGTTGGCACTTTGGAGTCGTGACGGAAACATCCTTGTGACTGTTAGCACTTTTGAGACGCGACAATGGCACAAAAGCCTAAGAATGTCGACAGTTACAAAGATCGTGGCCCCGGGGGGCCCCTTGCCTTCCCGTGACTGTTGGCACTTTTCAGACTCCAAGACCACAAGAAGGTCCAAGAGTGATGACAACTACGAGGATCGCGACGCACGCGCGCCCCATCCCTGTGACTGACTGTTGGCATTTTGAGACGCGACTCAAGCACGATGGGCTAAACGTGACGACAGCTACAGGGATGGCAGCTTTGAGGGGTCAAAAACGACGCCAGTTACGAGGATCGCAACCCCGAGAGGCCCCATCCCTGTGACAGTTGGCGCTTCTCACAGGTTTAGGCTGGAAAGGGTGTGGAAGGGTTTGGGGAGGGTTAGGATCCCCAGGACCGGGATCATATGTATATGTGCTACCGCCCCAAAATCCCCACGTTGAGTTGTCAAATAACATTATAAGCAAGAACCCCCTTACTGGTCTTCCAGTTTCCATGTCTTGGGTCATGGGCTTTACTGAATGATGCACACCAAGAGTATGGAAAGCGCTGGAATTCTTTGGAAAATCCACCGCAAATATGGTTATGATTAGGAAAACACCAAAAAACAATAAACACGACAATGTAAAACCAGTAAACCCAAGACTACTTCACAGTCAAAGAGGGCGTCATACCTCATGGACTACTGTTTTTTTTGAGTAAATGCCTTACCTAGTACATGTGTTTCCAAGTTTTGGAAGGAAGCATCACATCCTGGGCTCCTGGTTTTATCTATATAATTGCCTTATTAAGTGTGCTTGACATTTCAAGACAAAATCTCAACTCGTCAAACCATGAGCTTGTTTTTGCTTACATGTGTCTGAGATTTAATTCTCACATCCTGGGCGCCTCGTTTTATCCATATAAATGCCTTGCTAAATGTGTTTGAAATTTACAGACAACGTCTCAACATATCAAACTATGAGCTCTGTGTGGGCTTACATACACCCTTACTAAATGCAGTTGAGATTTAAAATGGAATTTTCAAACCCTGAGCTAAGTATCGAAATCTTTCCAACAATTGCTTTCGAATCTACAGGAAACGTAACTGGTAATTGAATACCCTTGACTAAGCTGGCTACAACTCTACGGAAGAAATCTTCGATACAGGTGTCCTCATATTCATTGTATATACCCGTAAGAAATGTGCGTCAACATTAAACAGGGATTCTCGAGCTTTGGGTGTTTTGTATGTAAATATATATCCTTGACTATATGTTCTGGAATGTAACAAAGAATTCTCAAATCATCAACTCCTGTTTTGTTTATACAAATGGCTTTCAAAATATGTTTCAAATTCAAGAAAGCCTTTTTGGATTCGGGGCACCGGATTTCCTCTATATGATTCCTCTAGTGAATTGGCTTCGACAATAAAGAAGGAAACTCAATCCTTTCTCGAAATAACCTTTTCACCAAATTGGCTTCGAATGTACGGGGTATTGCTTTGCGCCTGGTCCCTTTTTTTCTCTTTAGTGCAACCCTTCCCAAATGTGTTTAAATTCACAAAGGTTTCTCAGATTCTGGGCAATTGATTTTTTAGATTAAATCCTTGACTACATGTCTCTGATTTTGGTTCAGCATCAAGAAATTCCCACATCAGTGGCTCCTGTTCTTCCAGTAAGAATCCCTTCCTAATTGGCTTCAAAGCTGGAAGGAGTGCTGATATTTCTAACATACATTCCTTATTATATAATTCTCCAACACCGGGCACTTGTTTTTGTCGATAAGAATCCCTTACTGAACACGTTGCACATTTAAAAGGGGTTGGACTCCTGTTCTTGTTTTTCTGAACCCTTTGCTACATGTGCTTCTACTGTCGAGCAAAATTCTCACATCCTGGTCTTGTCGTTTTCTACATCTAAATTCTCTATTCAATCATTTTTTGATCTCAACAATTCTTAGGTCCTGTGCTCCATCGCTTCGTTCAACAGAAATCTTGTATCCAGCGCTGTTGTTGCTCTCATATAGATATCTTACAAACTTGGAGAAGAATTCTTCGATCCCGGGCTGTTGACACAGCAAAGTTACAATTTCTTGGGTTCCTGCTTTGCGATGATGACTGTATGCCTTATCTTATTTTAGCTGGATGCTCTTACATGAATACACAAAATTAGGATAAATGTATACATGCATATATGTATATATGTATATATGTATATATGTATATATGTATATATGTATATATGTGTATATGTGTATATGTGTATATGTGTATATGTGTACATGTGTACATGTAAATATACATATATATATATATGTACACATGTAAAGATGTATCTACGTATATATGTATATAAGTACACATGTATATAAGTATATATGTATAGGTGTATAGATGTATAGATGTACAGATGTATATATGTATAGATGTATATATTTGTATTTGCATATACACAACATATGTATATGCATACATGTGCATCATTCCCTATATGTATATATGTATCCGCCGACCCTGGGGGGCGTGTTGGATGGTTTCAGTAACGGAAAGGATGAAAACCCGTTTCTTTTCTTTCTTAGGGGCCTGGGGGGCGGGGGGGGTATCCTGTGTCCGTTTCCCTCCAGGCCCCCACCTCCGCGGCAGCCGTTTCAGCCGTCGCCCACCCCTTCACCTGCCTCCCACCACGAGCTGGTGTGCGCCAAGCCCCGGCCCGGGCCCCA
>CAJNIZ010044011.1:0-7500 GCA_905231905.1 Symbiodinium pilosum
TTTAGGGGTTAGGGCTTAAGGGTTTCCTTAGAGGTACTTGGTAATATGCTTTAGATAGCTTGCTTATTCTAATCCCAAGAAACAGCCAAACACATAATTTCGACCAGGGTTTGAAGGACAGTAGAGTCTAGGGGTTAGGAGTTATGGTTCTTGCGGGACCCTTCGAAAGCGCGTGGATTGAGAAGGCAGCATGGGGGTCTTCTTTGAGGATTCTTGAGGGAGGCGTCTTAGTTAAGAAGCATATGCTCGTAGAGATCAAGGTTTAAGGTTCACAGAGGAAGCCAACCCTAAACCTTGAAGAGTAGTTTCCACCTAACTCTGGGAACCCTAAACCCTAAACAATGCGTTGTTCACGTCGGCATTTGTCAAAGTTTGGGACCTCCTCAGCACATTCATGTAGTCCTTGGGATAGGGACCTTGCGAAGATTCAGAAACCATCACACCAAGCCCCAAAACCTTAAACACATCTACAACATTGAAACCCTCAAGCCATCTACGCCCCTGAAACCCTAAAACCATCTAACATCTTAAAACCCTGAAGCCATCCAACACTCTAAACCCCTGAAGCCATCTAAAACTCAAAGCTCTAGAAACTTCAGACCAAGCAGTCTGAGGTCTCGAAACGCCTTACACGGGGTTTAGGGTTTAAAGGTTTAGGTTTTAGAGCCTTGAGTCCTGGAAGCCCTTGAGCTATGCGCGGCTTAGGATTTAGGGTTTAGGGTTGAGGGTTCAGGGCCTTAACCCAATAGACGAATAAGCCAGAGCTGCATCTTAAATAGGTAGTCCGCTATGTCGAGCAAGAGTTTTCACATCCTTTCCTTGTAGAGTTTTAACAAGTACATGACCTGACAATGTCCAACCGTAGCTTTCCTAAACTCAAAGTTTGAATACGCGCCCCGCCTGGCTCTAAGCCCTGAACCCAAAACTTTAGGGAGTTAGGGTTTAGGGTGTCAAGGGTGTAGATTTCAGTTACATCAGTCCCCCCTCTAGTAATGGCTCCGTAATATGGAATTCATAGGGCCTGAATATACCTACAGTAGTCCTTTGCTGGGTGGGGGATTGACCCAAGATTTCATGGCTTAAACCTTAAAAACCCCTAAACCCTAAGCCCCTAAACCCTAAACCCCTAAGCCCTAAACCCCTAAACCCTAAACCGTAAACCCCTAAACGCTAAACCCCTAAGCCCCTGAACCCCTTACTAAACCCCGAACCCCTAAACCGTAAACCCCTAAACCCTAAACCCCTAAACCCTAAACCCCTAAGCCCTAAACCCCCAAACATCCCTAAACCCTAAACCCCTAAACCCTAAACCCCTAAACCCTAAACCCCTAAACCTCATCCTGTCTCAAGGCTTGAAGATGGTATCCCCAAATAAACTACTATTAACCCTAACCCTAATTCAGTTTCCATTTCATTTTCCATTTTCTTTTCCATTTGATTCTCCATTATTAAGGGGGATTAAATCCCTATATTCCCCAAGTTTCCATTTCATTTTCGATTTTGTTTTCCATTTGATTCTCCATTATAGGGGGACCCGTAAACCCCACATATACCCCCTCAGGCTTGAAGGGCCTTCTTCAGAAGAAGCGAGGCGAAGACTCGCAATCGGCACCTCAGGCCGGCATGGGTTTAGGGTTTAGGGTTTAGGGGTTTAGGGTTTAGGGTTTAGGGGTTTAGGGGTTTAGGGTTTAGGGTTTAGGGGTTTAGGGTTTAGGGTTATAGTTCCCCTCAAGTAGACAGGATATGGCTTTGGGTATCTTATAATAAGATCCCCATATACCCCACATTCTATCTACTTAAGGGGGACTATAGGGCTTAGGATGTAGGATTGTTAGGGTTTAGGATTTAGGGTCTTGGGTTTAGGGTTGAGCGGTATGTTTTTTTGGTGATTTTTCCGCTTTAGTCTAAACTCCATGCAGATGGTTTTTTTGGGGGAAAAAGGGCACTACTATAGACTATGGGGCTTATTAAGGGCATCTAGAGGGTTTAGGGTCTAGGGCACGTAAGGCTTAGTGATTTTTTTGTTTTTGGTGGTGGCAGGAGGAACTTTGCATGGAATTGACCGCCTGTTGACAAACCTGACTTAGAGATCTTAACGTCCGTCCCATACTAGTGTCCTTAACCTCTGAAACCCTAAACCCTAAACCCTCCAAACCCTTAAACCCGGACCACCCGAAAATCACCAACTCCAGAGCCCCAAATGGCGAACAACTCCAACAAATGCTAATCCCTAAACCTAAAACCCTAAACCCCAAAACCGTAACCTTTCCATAGAGCCCTAGGGTTTAGGGTTTAGGGTTATTTAGGTTGCCTCCGTAGGGATCACGCAGGAGCCCTCAAGGTCAGTTAGCAAAGGGGGAACCGGGGTAGTTAGAGGGGTAGTGGTAGGGTTGAAGGTGTATGCATGTCACGTGTTTACCCACAGGGCTCTCGGTGTGTAATCTGCGAAGCAAGTGGCAGGTTCTCCAAAGGTGTCGTCAGTCGTTGTGCTGAGATTGCAGTAAAGGGTTTAGGGATTTCCTACAGAGCGCAAGGGGCTGCCCTAAACCCTAAACCCTAAACCCGCTTGGGAGGTTCAAGGCCTTTGCCTGCGCAACCCATCGTCTCAGCCCGCAAACAGCACATGCCCAAGTCTACGAGGAAGAGTGCTTCGCCCCATCTAAGGACCCCAAAAGACTTCAAAAGGCTGGTTCTGGTTAACCCAGACCCAAGATTACTAAAACCGTTCACCTTACTGGGGATTATAAAAGGGATCCTAGTACCAATGCCCTTAAAAGCAGGGGTGTTCATTAATCATGGTTCTAAATTCGGACTTCCGTCGAAGGACGTCGGTTCCCAATTGTCCTTTCTCGAATGAGTTCATGTCTTCCCTTAATCCTATACCTTACTTGGATGGTCAGGGGGACTATAATATGTAGGAGATAACCCCCTTTATAACCTATATAGTGAACTTACTTAGCCCTATTATTAGCCTACTGATTAAGTCCCCCTCCCCTACACTATAAAACCTCAGCCTGTGTCTTCCCAATAGACACATGGGAGCTAAGAAGCAGGGTGCGCCGGACCCCGAATCTTCACAAACCCTAAACCCTACGTCACCTTCTACATCCTTATGCAACCCTAGACCCTAATCACTAAGCCCTAAACCCTAAACCCTGAATCCTTAACCCTAGATCCTAATCCCAAAGCTCTAAACGCGTGACGCTGATCAGGCCCTGTCGGCTGAGCCTGGAACTAAGGGGTTGAGGGATACCGTTGGCATTGTGGGGAGATTTGTAGTAAGGGTTTAGGATGTAGAGTTGAGGGTTTTGCCTGAGGGCATTTGGCGTTATATAGGGATGTATGGGGTATATGGGGCTTCTGGTTCACGGCCTCATTTTTGGGTCCAGGGTTTTTGAGGGTTTCAGTTTCGGGTTCCGGGGTTAGGCATGGTGGTTCAATGTTTTGCCGGTTCTTGAGATCTGAGTATTTGACATTTCGTGTGTTTCTAGAAACTAGAATCTCGATTTTGCGACTGTACAGTTTTTTGTTGGGCTAACTTTGGGTTTATAGCAAACAAAGGCTGGCATGGACCTAAAGCTTTCCTAGCTAGTTATATCCCTGTCATCCGTCGTAAGGTTTCCTCTTCCTTGAGAGTATGTTGTGCATAATCTCCAAAACCCTAAACCATGGGTATTCATTCAAGACGCTGCAGTGCCGTCTTTGGGTGGGCTGATGCCAGACTCATGGCCCCCTACCCAGTAACAGTTGGATAATGTTCTTGATACGATGACAGGTTTCGGATCTAGAGTTTAGGGTTTACAGACAGTACAGCCCTTCATATTACCCCAAATGTGAATGCTTGTCTTCTGCAAGACATTTTGTCTTACACCAGCATTGCCCTAAACCCTAAAACCTAAACCTTCAAGTTGTTGTGGCTGCTAGAGGGGGATTAGAATTCAAAGCATTATCTGCTGTTGTGAAATCTCCCCCGGTAGTTTGAGCACAAGGTATCACTCAACAATGGAGAATGAAATTGGAGAATGAAATGGAAGCTGAGACTACATAGGGTTAATAGGATCAGAGTTTCGCAAACCTGGGGGTACTTGTCTGGGAGTCCCCATAGCAAGGATTACGTGTAGTATTTTGGGTCCATCTTGGAGTCTCTTTCTTCTTTGGAAACTACCAAATATTCCCAATTATGGCATGGGGTGTTCTAATCTTAGAGAGGAGAAAGCAAGATGCACGGGTTCCCCTATTGCTCCACCTTCCATACTACCCCTCCCTCCGGACCCCCTGAGTTAGCATTGATTAACATTAACCCTCCCCAAACATCCCAATTAGCATGAACACATGTTGAATTATCACCGAATTATTGCAATTTAGTTTAATTGGGGGTTTCCCAAAATTAGGGATACCATTTTGGGGGTCCCCATAATAAGGACCATAGTATTTTAGGGTCTTTATTGGGGTCCCCTTATTTTGAGAAACTACCAATTGGCTGGGTTAATACAGTAGGGGGTTGTAAGTGAACCATCGGAAGACCGAGCTTTTGCCCCAAAGCCCTCGACCCCTTAAACCCGACACCCCAAACCCCAGGCCCTAAAACTCTAGAAGGCTAAAACCGTAAAGCTTAAACCCTAAACCCTGCACCCTAAATCTTAATACCCAAACTCTAAACCTTGAAACTCTTGACCCTAAACCCTGGAACCTTAGGCCAAAGCTTGTCATGAGCACCCTAAACCCTAAAACCTAAACCCTGCACCTGTAGTCATGCCGGCTTTCATGCCAGTAAGAGGTACTGCTATAGGGGCCTCCAAAATATTTTAACGTCCATTATTTTAACCCTCATAACTACCTAAGCCCTAAAGCCCTAAACCCTAAAAAGTTATAATTTATAGTGGGGTTCACAGGCCGGCTTATGGTAATGTCGGGGTATAAAGGGGTAGGTAGAGGTACATAGGTGTATAATGTAAACCCATGATTCATAAACCCCCTCCTGTTAAGGGCCTAAATAGTAGCATCCCTATTATAATCCCGATTAAGGGGAGGGGGTCTATTAATCAGGGGTCTACATTATGGAGATAAGTTATGCAGGACATATAGCTAGGACATAGCGGAATGGAACGGCAAACCCTCAACCCTAAACCCTAAACCCCTTAGAGTTGAGGGTTTAGGGCTAAGGAGCATCCCAAGTCAGTTGAAATGCACAGACTAGATTACACTCAATCTCCTATACCTTTAGGGTTTAGTGTGTAGGGTTTATGAAAGGGTCTTGGTAGCCCCAACCCCCCAAAGTAGGACCCTATGACTATCATATGATGGATATGGGGTCCTTATTTTGGGGGGTTGGGGTTACCAAAATCCCCTCGTTATATACCTAGTCTACTTATAGGGTTTAGGGTCTAAGGTACCGCGTCTACTTAAGAGCATCTCCGTCATGTACATGAGGAATAATTCACGTCTGCGGGGCCTCAGGTTTCAAAGCAAGGTCGGCAGCACGGTCAACAACGTCCTTCAGCAAGTGGATCTCGGACTGTGGGAGTCTCAGTTTAGGGTTTAGGGTTTGGGGTTTAGGGTTTAGGGTTCAGGGTAACCCCAAACCCTCAAACCGAAAGCGCTCAACCCTGAACGGCGAGGATGAGCCATATATAGAAGCTGGAATGTTCAGCAAGATTGTTCCGCTAGAGCACTTGCATATGTATAACCAGGAACCTCCTTGTACCCTTTATTGGGGGTATATGGTCCCTAATAATAGGTACTTAGGCCCTAATAGAGGGTAGGAGGAGGGTCTAGGAACATAAGACACCCAAACGTTTGTTTAATGGACAGCCCCTTAAGCCCTAAACCCTAAACCCGAGTTCAACCCAGCAAGCCTCTTCACGGGAAGTGATGGCAACCTGGATCTGTAGCATTCAGGACAGCGACGCTCAGTTTGAATATTCTTGGCGTGCGATCAATGTAAGAAGAAGCATGGGTCTTCACCCTAAACCTCAAGCCCACCCAAATGGAACTAAATCTAATCCACGCAGTTCGGGATGGAGGGGCAACTGGCGATAAGCGCCAGTGAGGTCAAAAGCTTTGCCCTGGATAAGAACACCAGGGCAGGCCGACATGAACTCCTTGCCCATTGACGCCAACACGTCTTCAAACCGTAAGCCGCAACCCTAACCCTAAACCCTAAGCCCACATGTGGCACTAGTTTATTTGGGGCGCAGCGAGGCTGCTTTTGGACACGGCAAAGCCGTGACCCTAAATCGACCTACAGGCGAAGCCAGCTGCAGCTTAAACTCTGGCTGTGAACTTATGCAGAGGCTTGAGTCATTACCCAAGTTGTTGCCGTATTATTTTTATATCACCCTTGGACCATATGGGGGTTTCCCAAAGTCCCAAAAGTAGGGGTACCATTTTAGGGGTCCCAATATTAAGGACTGTAGTAATTTGGGGTCTATATTGGGGTCCCCTTATTCTGGTAAACTACCATATAGCTCTGGAAGATTGTCCTTGGATAGCCTGAGCATGATCCTGATATATCTCTGGATATATTTGAGTTTCAATAAACAACAGCCCCAATATAGACCCCAATATATTATACTCCGTATTGTGGGGACCCCCAAAAAGGGTACCCCTAATCTTGGGAAACTGCAACCCTAAACCCTATATAATCCCTATACATACTTTAAAGGCAGGGAACTCCGATATACCTATGCCCACCTCTAATTGTTTAGGCCCCCACATCGCCCGTGTGCAGTGACACAGACTCTTTGCCTACTGAAGGTTGCGGCTAAGCGGATGTGGATTAGGGTTTAAGGTTTAGGGCCTATTCAAGCGGATCCCTTGTCATCCCTTGACCACAATACATTCCAGGGGTCCCAGACGGTATCCACTTCTTTGTTCATCGACCATCAAGAGGGGTAGGAATGGATGCTTATAGCAGTCCAAATTTTGGGTCCCGATAATGTATGTTATAGTATTATGGGGTCTATATAGAGGTCCCCCTAATTTTGGGAAAGTAACATACAACACCCTGTAATTTCCCTCCAGCCATTCCTTCATTTCCTGCTAACCACGAGTTAGTTTGAGAACCTCCCATGTGCCCTTCACAATGTGGCCTATGGCTACCCATTGCCTTCCCCTGCATGTATTTTGTATTTTCTAAGCCCTAAGCCCCAAACCCGGAATGATGCCAGATCTTGCAACCAGAGTGGGGTAATTGGCGCAACTGGTCGAAGAGCTTCCGCAAGCAATTCAGGCCGGTTCGGCAACTACCTCATATGGGTCCCATTTTGACTGCTATAGCTTGTGGGTAGCATTCAATCCATGAACTCTTTCCAGACAATACCACAGCTGCAGTTTCCCTCAGCCACATCCCTATGCTCTGAAACCCTATCCCTTAAGCCTTAATTCAAAGCCCCAGCCGCTAAGCCCGCACCGGAACATCAAGCTTGAACACTCCACTATTGACAGTAGGCCTCAGAACAGAGGTCTGAACCTCCTTCATACATGAAATCCCATTGCCAC
>CAJNIZ010044011.1:12500-27796 GCA_905231905.1 Symbiodinium pilosum
GGTTTCCCACAATTTGGGGTACCTTTTTGGAGCCCTATAGTGGGGACCATATTGGGGTCCCCCTATATGAAACTGCCATATATCCGTTTGGATTCTTACAAAACCCATATATCCCCATTCATCCTTGTGTACCCCTACATATCCCTACATATGCTTCTATGTGCCTATAAACCCTCAGATACATCTATGTCTAAACCCCCTCCCCCCGACCCTAAACCCCACATTGCAAGCCCTAAATTCAAACTCAAAACCCCAACACAGTACCAAATCCTGAATCCCAAACATCAAAAGCTTTGAGCCCCTACACCCACTAAATCCCTCACCCTAACCCCCAAAAATCCTAAGACCCGAACCCCAAGCCCCTGAACCCCAGTCCTTGGCTTTAATTTCAAAGCAGTTTCCATGTCCTTATCCACTTCCCCTTATACCCCTGTGCGCATGGATATACCACCCTAAACCCTATACCCTAAACCCTATACCCTAAACCCTATACCCTAAACCCTAGACCCTAAACCCTAAACCCTAGACCCTAAACCCTATACCCGAAACCCTAGGCCCTAAACCCTATACCCTAAACCCTATACCCTATACCTTATGTCTCGTATGTTAAAGCCAAGGCTGGAACAAGGTGCCGCCGCCTGCAGAGGCCGATTCTGTTTGGTACAACGCGGTTTAGGGTTTAGAGTTTAGGATTTAGGGTTTAGGGTTTGGGCTTTAAGGTTTAGGGTTTAGGGTTCCAGGTCTAGGAAAGATGGGTTAAGATTTGGCGTTTTTGACTTAGGGGCTGGGGTTGAAGATATAGAGTTCAGGCTTTAAACCCTAACCCCTAAACCCCTAACCCCTGAACCCCAAAACCCTGCACGCCTAAACCCCCAAACCCCAAAAACCTTAAATCCCTAAACCCCAAAACCCTATCTAGGGTTTTGGAGTCGAAGCTTATATGGGGTCCGGGAGGCCGAGGGCTCCACTTGGGTTGTGCAAATTTTGGGGCTTTAGAGGTTTAGGGTGTAGGGTTTTAGGGTTTAGGGTGTCTAGGATGTTAGGGTGTAGGCTTTAGGGTTTAGGGTGTAGGGTTTAGGCACTTAGGGAGTTGGGGTTTCTTAGGTTTCAGGGCATGCTTCTTTCGCCTGCGTCCCTTTGATGTGGAGGAATCCCAAGGCTTAAAAGCTTAACGCCGTGTGAGCCATAGTCTACACTCCTCAGAGAGGGTTATAGGGGGGTTAAAAAAGGGATTGTATAGCGTTTAGGGATTTTGGGATTTAGGGTTTAGGGTCTAAACTCCTTAAAGGGGGGTTATATAGGGGGGATTCTAAGAGGGGACTGTTATAGGGGTCGTTAAGGGGGATACTAGGAGCTTAGACTATAGCCCACGTGCCCCCATAGCCTCGTTGCTTAGGCTTCCTTAGGACTCGTTCCTCTAAATCCGAACCCTGGGGCTCCAAGTTAATGTCGTGTTCGGATTACTAATGGGGTTCGGATTAGAGTTAAATCGGGCCGGAACGGAATAATATAAATGGGTACGNNAACGGATTAATAACAACATAGGAACGGAATAGTGCATGCTAGCTTCAGATCAACTGAAATTTGATTAGAATTCTATATATCAGGGTGGGCTTGAATTTTGGGGGGAAGGGAGAAATTAACATTTAATTGCAAATATATCTCAAGCCTTAGGCCAGAGGGCTTAGGGCGTAGTGTTTAGGGTTTATGGGTTCCTCTGGGATCCCCCCCTCAAACAACTTTTCCCGAACTTGATCGGTGACCCACCGGATTATTCAGAACCTTACTTGTTTGGGGGGGGAGGGGGTTTAATAATCAGAACGCCACATTAATGCTGCCTTTCAGCGGTTTGAGGCGTACTCAGGTGGTTTTGGGAGTTGAGGTTTGCTTGCGTTTTCTACACGGCCTTTTTTTCCAAATAAACCCGCCGCCCCCACCCCCCGATAAGGCCACAAAACCCTTTCTGAAGCCGCCACTCCTCAGTAGTGAATGTTCCTATTTGGTAGGTTCCCAAAATAGGGGTACCCCACTATAGACCCCAATATATGATAGTCCTTATTATGGGGACTCCAAAAAAGGTACCTCTAATTACCCTAATTATGGGAAACCCCATTTATATTAGGGGCCAACTTTCATGATGAGAGAGTGCGGGTGGGGAGGTTTGAGTTTTGCTCAGTTTTTTGGAGGCTAGAGTCCCACGTCAAACCCTTAACTCTAAACCCTGTGGGTACAGCCCCTGCTTTCTTTGCAACGGTCACACGCAGTTCTAAATTCAAAAGGCCTACCTAATTAGCGAGCTCTTTTCGAGGCCTATTCGAGGTACCCTATACCGCAATTATACCCAAGACCCTAAACGCCTAAACCCTAAACCCATATAAAGGGATTCTGGGACCGCAAAATTGGCAACTATCCCTGTGCGGCCCCTTCCCTGTAAGGCAACTTTTGATACCAGTTTCCATTTCATTTTCCGAGTTCCTCTCCATTTGATTCTCCATTATTGCTCCCTAAACCGTACATATTTAGATATACCATGAGCCTTAAGCCCCTACATGCCACAGCTCCCTTAATAACCCCTGTAATACTCGCCTATATAATCTCTTAACAACCGCTGAGGAGTTTCAACCCTGAACCCTTAACCCTAATCCCTGACGCCATGGCGTATCGTTGTGCGAATGAGCACTGCGAATACGTCGTGACCTGCACCTGGGCTGTGACGGTTAAGGTTTTAGGGTTTTTGGGTTTAGGCTCCGCCCATTCCCAAGAAGCGTGCCCCACGTAGGGCAGAATCCGCACATACGGTTGCCAAGATCATGGCCCCCTGTTGAGGTTACTATCCATTAAAATATTACAAGGGACCCAAAGCAGCACAATGATCTTGACAAACCCCCGCGCGCACGCCTATGTGCTAAACCCTGAACTCTCGAGCGTTGTCCCTTTCTTGTAGGGTCCATATGCCGAGTATTCCGAAGACTCCGATGAATTAGCTGGAACCCGACGGTGCCCCTAGCTAATTTGGAAGTCCCCAGTATTGGCCCTTCATTGCTCTTGTCTTTGTATGGTGTAGAGTGGGTATACACTGTATCCAAGACGCGATATTCACAAACCCTTAACACTGTGTCCCAAACCCTCCGGCCGAAATCCTTACATCTTCAACCCCTAAATCCCATGCCCTGAGTAAGCCCCTACGCCCTCAATCCCAATCCCTGAATGCCTAAACCCCCCAAGTCCCTGAACCCTAAACCCCTAACCCCTAAACCCTATATATCCCAATATATCCTTATATAATCCCTGTATCCGTATCCCGTTTAAAGGGACCCTTAAGCCCTATTTGGTGCCTTGGGGTGAAGGGTTTCAACGTTTGAGCCAGGGCCGTTGCCAGCAAGGTCGGCTAGTTTGGAATACGGAAACTAGCAGAGCTCTACCTATAGACCCCTGTACCGTTAAAGCTTATAGGCTTTAGGGTTTAATGTTTAGGGCGTAGGGTTTGGAAGTAATGGAGAATTGATAGACCTCTACGCCCTTTGCCTTTTTTAGGGTACGTAAGTTTGTATGTAGGAGATCCCAGATATTCAGTTAAGTTATGTGTGTGAATACTTGCTAGGGCTGCTGGGGCATGGTGGGTCTAGGTATAGTCCCCCTTTAGTAGATAGAATATGGTTTTGGGTATATTATGATGAGATTCCCATATACCCCATATTCTATCTACTTAAGGGGGACTATAATCCTAGGCTATGGATTCGTCTAGCTGAGTTGACCTTTAAGGTTTAGAGTTTAGGGCACTGTCCCTGTCCAGCTCATGGTAAGAGGCCACCAGAAAAAACAGGAAGCTTTGAAGGGCTCCAACCGTTACTCCCCCCTACATACTCCGCCCTAAACCCTACCTGGACCCCAAAAGTATGTAAAATAATGGCCTTTATGGCTATTATTAGGGGTTTAGGGCTATTATTTAACATACTTTTGGGGTTTAGGTAAACCCCAAACCCCAAACCCCAAAACTTAAGTTACAGCTCCCATGCTGATTCTTCACGACTGACGGCTCAGGCCCTTCTCATTAAGTGGACATTAGGGGGCCCCTCTTCAGAGCGAGGTTTTGGGTTTAGGGTGACTAGCATTTGGGGTTTAGGGTGCTATAGGGTTTAGGGTGTGGAGGGTTTAGGGTGTCGAGGGTTTAGAGTTATGAGGGTTTAGGGCGAATGTGGTTTATAGTGCATAGCGGTTTTGGTTTGGGGTGAGTAGGCGTACATGCCTCAAATCAAAAAGACACTCGCATGTATACGTTGACCGTACACACATAAGTATGCGTACAAACCCTTTCAGGAAGAACGGCGTAAACACACACCCTGAACCACAAACCCTAAACCCTCAACCAACCCTAAGCCCTAAACCGAATGCCAAAACCCGAAAAACGACGGCAAGAAGACCCGGCCCTGTAGCCTGTATCACGCTTCCTTCTCCCTTACGCCCTCCCGACCTGAATTCTACCCATCCCCAGATGAGGCCTACATACTGGTGGCTAGTGGGGAATTAGGGAAAATGTTTATACGGACTGTTTAAGAAGTAAATTCCCTCATTCCTGACTAACCAGCAGAAAGCCTACTAAGCCCAACATGCTGTGTAGTCGGCCTATATAGGGGGTTATATAGGGTTTAGGGTATAGGGTTTAGGGTCCCAAGTTCTTTAAGGCGGATTATGTAGAGGGCCAAATAAAGAAGATTCTAATAGGGGTGTTTTAAGGGGGATACTTGGAGTTTTGAATATAGTTCATGTAATTCCTGACTCCTAAGCCTAAGGCCCATCAACCCTAAACCCCAAATCCAAGACCCCAAGTCCTAGGTTCTGAACCCTAAGCACTAACTTGAATCTCAGGTCCAGAGTTCGGTGGATTCTGCTGCAAGCGATGCTACACGAACTTCGTTCGGTTTGAAATCCGCTGTTGCCCCTGGGACGCGCATTGTGAGAAGGTCTGTGCAGGGGTGAGCGCGCAACCCATGAACTCACAATAGTAGCTTCCATTTTCTCTTCCATTATCCTTATACAGCCCCTAACCCTAAACCTTAAGCCCTAAACCTACCCCATATTAGGGTCATCAAAACAAGTTATTCGGAAACTTTCATGTTTAAGTTCTAAGCCCCAAGGCTTGTTGCCCAGAGTGCTCCGTATCTGTGTAAGTGTAGCTTTAGGGTTTAGGGTTTAGGGATTCAAGATGTGCTGTTGACCGCTTTGGGCTTTGGACCCAGTGTTTCTGCCTGAAGGTGAATGGTTCAAATAATTCAAGGTTTGCTGGAGGATTCACGTGTCCTCTGAGTCTTCAGGAGTCTGGATGCAAAAGCGGCTGCATTTGCAGAATGAAGAAGCATCAGACTCCACGTCATGCCAATTCGCAGCGTGGTTCTGGTCAAGCCGAACCCAAACAATAATCCAACCCTGAAGAATTAAATTCAAATTGAAACCTGGCAACTCCACGCCCTTCTAATATTTCAACCAGAAAATGACCCTAGTCTCACTGGTGCTTAAATGAGAGTGGGGCAGTGGATCCACATAATAGTCCTATAATGATTCCAACATAATCCTCATTTTTGATCCCAATCCAATCCTGGGGTTCCTACGCGCCAATCTTCTCAAAAGTGCCAACAGTCACAGGGATGGGGGGCCCTCGAGGTCGCGATCCTCGGTACTGTCGTGACTTTTAGCTTCTCGTGTTTTCATAGCGTCTCGGCTGCGGGCCTTCAGCAGGAGAGGGGCGGGAGGACCTGATGACTGGCTTCTCAGCTCCTTGGCCCAGCACCGAACTACGGGCTTCAACACCGTGACTTTGGCTTGGCGTCTCGCATGGATTCTGGCTGGTTCGGGGCCTATCAGGGTGGGCAAGTCCGAGCCTTCCGTCCCCTGCCTAGGGTCTGGTTTTTGAAGTACCTGGACCCCAAAAGTATTTAAAATCATGGCCTTTATGGCTATTATTAGGGGTTTAGGGCGATTATTTTACATACTTTTAGGGTTTAGGTAATTGTGTTTTCTTGCTTGTGGGCAATTCGCTCAGTGCCTTGTGTCTGCAGTTTCTGGCTGTGAGCCATGAGGGCTTGCAGGTGGCTTTTAAGCTGGTTTGGGGAGGTCATGGCACTCCAGCTTCATAGAGCGCTTGCTTTTGTGGACTGATACAGGTAAGAGGAAGAGCCCGTCGCGTCGCAAAAGTGCCAACAGTCACAGCTATGGGGCCCCCTAGCGTCGCGATCCTTGTAACGGTCCTCACTTTTGACTTTTTGTGTGGTCTTGGCATCTGAAAAGTGACAAATGTCGCAATGATCTGGCCTCCCGGGGTCGGAATCCTTGTAACTGTCGTCACTCTGCGACCTTCGTGCCGTTGTCGCGTTTCGAAAGCGCCAACAGTCACATGGGGCTGCCCGGGGTACTACAACCCATGCTCCACTCTGCCCGGATGTGAGCACTCGCTGCGTTAGAGCAAGAACCTTCCTCTCAACCATATGGCTTCGACACCTCTATTCGGATGTTCATGGGGCTTTGTCCAGTGTATACCCGGGGCCATAGCTCTATTCAAGTTCCATCATAAGCTGGCATTACGTCCAAGCAACCTGTAAATAAACTTGTGGCACACATCATTAGATGGACTAGGGTAGCAACATTCGAAAAAATATGGGATATGAAGCAAGATCTTCTGCGAATACCCTTATACCCCCCTAATATACCACTAGAACCACAGGGACCATAGGACGAGGGGGGGAGAACCACCAGCACCAAATCCTAAACCAGGGCTTAGGGTTTGGGTTTCGGGCTTGCCGTGAAAAAGAGCTGAAGCTTCCAGCGCGTCGTGCTGTGCGACATGATACCGTGATTTACCGTGGCCTGACCGCGGCTGGCCATCTAACGCGTTTACCCACCCCACGCTGTCCCAGGCGGCCAAACCGTCCAAACCGATTCCCAACCAGGTTTGGGACTCAACAACACAACTTCTTTCCACAACCAAGTTTCCTGCTCAGCCTACTGGACTTGGTTGAAAGGCCCGGGAACCTCTTCAGAGGCCCTTGCCTGGCCAGCAAAATTCCTACAAGCGACCGGTATTCCGGCGGGATCGAGGCCGAGGGGGTAGGCGCTGTTCACCAGTGTAGGTGGGTGGCCGCCGGGGACGGCCTAAACCATGAGTTTAGGGTTTAGGGTTTTGCTTGTCGGATGAAGAAAATATCTCCCAGGCCACGACCGTGGGCACGGCGAGCGGTGTGCCCAGCAAACCGCTTCGAGCCTCGGCCCTGACGGTCGGGAAGTTTTTTGGGTTTAGGTTCTAGGATTTAGGGCTTTGGGATTTAGGGTTTGGGCGTGCTTCAGAGTCCCTCCCCAAAAACGTTTGGGGTGGTACGGGGTGTAGGATTTTGGGTTTGTTCTTTGAAGTTTCGGATTCAGGTGGGCTCAAGCTGGAGGATTTTGGTCTTGTGGGGGCTGTACGATTTACTGCCGTCTTTAGAGCATGCTTGTTTTTTCTGGTTTAGCGTCGTTTGGGTGTAGGGCTAAGCTGGCTTTAGGAATTGTACATTTCGCGGTTGCAGTAGGCTTGGTTAATGCCAGAGCGCAGGCCCGGGTTCATTGCGAGGTTCAATTCTTCAAGGCCATTTGCACTTACTCAGCCCCTTGCATTCTCAAACTCCTAATCCCTAAACGCTGCACCCAAAGTAGCCACACCACCCTTGACCGGGGCGCTGTTGAATGGCTTGTTGTTGTTTATCGCACTCAAACCTTTAGAGTACTAATACTATCTCAAGAAGGAACCAGTTGCGCTGGAGGCTCCCAATCCCTCGCCCAATGCCCAGCCACATCCTACAAACCTACCCTACGGTAAACCCAACCCTAAGCCCTAAACACTTAGCTCCCTAAAGCGACATCCCCAGACCTAAGCCCTTACCTGCAGCTTTAGGTTTAGGGAGTGAAAAGGATACATTTTGTCAGGGCTTCCCAAATCCGGACTTTTTGTGGAGTACCTGTGGTGATTTCGTAATTTGTGAGGGTGTTCAAGAACGACTCAAAACCACCAGTGTTGCTGGACAGGCCAAACTTCCCAAAGAATCCCGTCCAAATTCTGCTTAGCAGGCTAGGGTGTATAGGGTTCAGGGTTTATTTTATAACCACCTTTGTCATGTCTTACGCTGTTTTTACACAGATTTGTAAGCCCTAAACAGAGAAGCCCTAAGCCCTGACGCCTTGATCCTTTACAAGCCTAAAAGCTCTATACACACAAACCCTAAGTCCTCAGAAGCCCAAGGCGCCTCCTATAAAACCCCTATACCTTAAACTTGAGGTAGGGGTTCAGGGGTTTGGGGTTTTAGGGGTTGAGGGTTTAGAAGTTTAGGGATTATAGGGTCTAGGGTTTATACCTTAAACTTTAGGTCACTTCCCCACTACAGTGATAGCCCCCAAATATGGAGCTAATAGGGCCCTTGATATACCCTAAACCCTAAACTCTAAACCTACAATAGTCCCTTGTGGTGCCCGTTACTGGGTGCAGGAGGGACCCAACTTAACTTTACACGTCCTAAACCCCCAACCCTAAAAGCCTGAAAACCTAAACCCTAACTTTCAAACTTACAAAATTCAACCCGAACCCTCAAGACTTCAGCCCAACAATTATGAATTTCCCTTTCCTCCCGACCTCCGCCAAAGGCGCCCGAATCTTCCTAGAGCGCAGCCCATACCGCCGCAAGCGCCACTGCCGGTGGAATGCACCTTGGTCTTTTGGTTAGGAACACCAGGAAGTAGGGTTTAGGGTTTAAGGTTCAGGGCTTAAGCATAGGCATTGAACTTCTTTACAATAAGAACCCCTACCTCAATAGTTAAATGCTTTGGCTTTTAATGCTTCCTAGTCTCCCTAAAATTGGGTGTTCTTTATATTATTTGCAAGATTTGGATTATTCTCTCCCCCTCAGTTTAAACACCCTTTACCCCCTTAATATTGAACATTCCTCAAAATCAGAGGTGTCGTCTGGGGAGCATTTAAAATATGGGAGTGAGGGGGTGGAAAAACGCCAGCGTGGACCTATAGGCGCTTTAGGCTGTGTCAGGTAGAGATTGAGCTTGACCTAGGTGTTTAGAGCTTAGGGCTTGGGTTTCGGGTTTAGAGTCTAGGGTTTAGGTATTTTGGGGCTTTAAGGCTTAGGGTTTAGGAATTAGGGTCTAGGGTTTAGTCTAGGGTTTAGGGGAATTAGGGTTTAGAGTCTAGCTTAGGTAGATGAGGGTTTAGGAATGGGGTTTAGGATTTAGGCATTGGGTTGGGCGTTTAGGGCTCGGGATCATGCAGACAAAGGTTATGTAGGGGTTGTACAGGTAGTATAAATCCACTCCCACTACTGGTAGAACTCCTTGCCACCCCACTGACAAGCATTTGACCTCGAAACCTTAAACCCTGCACCCATTATACCCTAAACCCTAAACCCTATTATATCGTTTATTTGGATACGGAGGAGGGGATCATGTAGGAGGACCCCCCCACTCTGTAATAGTGGTATAATAGAAATATAATAGGATCCTAATACAATCCTTATTATCCCTTAAAGCCACTACTACAGGGTGGGGGGTCCTCCTAAGGGATCATCCTCAAGCGCGGGGTTTTAGGGTGCAGGGTGTTGGGTTCGGAGCAGACCGCGGTGCATCCTTGACACCTCGCCCACGAACTTTGAAGCATTTCAAAGCTTAACCTAAAATTCTGAAAGGGGTTTGGGGTTTAGGGATTAGGGGTTTAGGGTTTACGGGTTTAGGGTTGACGGTTTAGGGTTCCCTAAACCCTAAGCCCCAATCCTAAACCCCAAACCCCTTAATCCCAAGCTCTACAACCAACCCAGACCCCTGGGAGGATCTAAAAATTAGATCCTCTATATAGACCCATTATAACCCCTATATAATCCTTATATAGTTCCCCCTATGGTTCTAGGGGATCTTTTTTTACCCTAAACCCTATAAACCCTAAACCCCAAACCCCGATCCTTTTGGGGGGTCTGGGAAGGTACCAGCAAAGCGGCCATGAAGTTGAACCGCTGCGCAACGTGGTAGCTTGGACAGCCTGGGGGGTGCTGAAGGGGGCTTAGGGTTTAGGGGTTTAGGGGTTTAGGGGTTTAGGATTTGGGGGTTTAGGGTTTAGGGTTTAGGGGTTTAGGGTTTAGGATTTGGGGTTCCAGGGTCGGGTTGTTGTGAAAGACATAGCTGCATGTATTGACGCTTTCACATCAAAAAATTACCGCGATCCTTCTCGGGGGCAATGCAGGTGTTGTTCCTTCAGAGATGTTCTCTGTATTTATCCCTACAAACCTTATGCACCTTCCCCTGCATAACCAAAACGTTCCCCGTCTACCGTTCAGTTTTTCCCGCCCGCACGCCCCAATCACATGCGAGGGCACAACTCATTGTCTGAAGCTCTTTGCAAAAAGCCCTAAGCCCTAAACCCCTAAACCCTAAACCCTAAACCTCTGACCCTCCCAGACTTGAGCCCCTGAACCCTAAACCTCGCATCCGAAGCTCGGTCCTAACGCATTCCCAGGGGTATAGGGGTAATGTAGGGTTCTATAGCGGTGTTTAGGGTTTAGGGTTTAGGGTCATATATGGATGATATGGAAGTGTAGTAATATGGGGGTTATATAGGGGTCATATATGGATAATATGGTAATGTAGTAATACAGGGTTATGTAGTACTATAGGGGTGGTATACAACCTCAAACCCTAAACGGTTTGAAGTGGCCATGCAAGGCAAGATTACCGATGTGCTGATTGCAAGCACCCGACGTCCCGCCAACCCGCTCCACCACCACATGCTCGGCCAGCGAAGGCGGCTTCTGTGCTTCATGGGTGATGCGCCGTTTGGGGTTTAGGGTTGGGGGAAGGCTTTGTGGGGCGTAAAGTTTCCGCACAACTTTTGCATGTCAGTTTCAATCAAAATGTCCAGCTGAAGTTTTGAAGTTCGATAAGGTTGCAAGCCAAGGTATAGAGTCAAGGTTGGGGTGCAAGACCTGGCGATGTAAGGCTTTACAGGTTTTTGTGGAGTTCTTGGTGCTCTAAGCCCCAAACGCCACTGTTGATACTAAAAATCCTGCATGAATTTGCTATACTATAGTACTAAAATCCCAAGCCCTAAACCCTAAGCCCTAAACTCTAAACCCACAAAAATCCTAAGCCCTTAACCCTAGGAAATGATCAGCCTAAAGCCTCCTCGGCGACTTGGGTATTGGAATCTCAAACCCTGAACCCCTACCCTCCCCTCCCGAACCCCTAGAATAGCAAATAGGGTTTAAGGCTTAGGGTTTAGGGTTTAGGGACCACCTAAACCCTTAGATGCTTGAATATAAACCTACAAACTGGCCCTAAACCCTAAACCTTTATTGGAAGAAGAATGCAATTGTTACGAGGCTCAAACACCAAAACGTTTTCAAGTTGCTCCTCTGTATTTGGTGAATCTCAAAACAGGTTTTTAGGGGTCAGTGTTTACGCAGTCCCTCCTATATAGTTCCTTTTTGGGTGGTATGTCATTATCGCTTAGCAAAAACAATAACAGGCCTAAAAAGGAACAACATTGGAGCCCTTGGGTAGGGCTTGGGGTGCTAGGGGGTAAATAGGGCTTACAGGGTTTAGGGTTCAGGGTTTAGGTTCAACTAGTACCCCCTTCTATACTAGGCCCCCTAGGTTCCCCCCTTGATTAACCTTAATTAGGTTTAACGATCACTAAAAAACTAATTAAGGGGGGACCCTAGGGGGGGTAGTATAGAGGGGTGTACTAGTTGAACCCATGAAATTAGGGCTTGCAGCAGGAACCCCCGTCAACCCGCTCAGTTCACTATTCCCATTATGGTAGATTAAATGTCTTGTAGAGAGATGATTGTTCTGAGTTTTTCTTGGTGCGCAAGGTGGTCTATATAGGGAATAGTAACAAAATGGCCTTAAATCTGGAATTCAAACTATTCCGAAATACCCTGGGGTTTTGGATTGAAAGGTCCGGGCTTGGCGGGAGGACGAGCCCAAAGCGAGGAGTGCCGCAGAGAAGGACTGCGGATGTGGGAGCATAGGGGATGGGAGGGTCAAGGGGACTTAATAAGTAGGTTAGTAATCCCTATAACCCATATTATGGTAACCCCACTTATACCCATTAATTAACCTACTTACTAAGTCCCCCTGACCCTCCAAGTAGGGGATGGGAGGGTAATTTAGAGTGGGGCCAGGAAAGGCAGAGTAGAGGAGTTTTCTAGGTGAGGGTGCTCTAGGGTTGGTGTAGGGCAGGGTCGACAGGAAAGGGCAGGTCACTATAGGGTCGGGGTAGTAGGGTGGGGTAGAGGAGCCTACAAGGGGTAAATACGAAACTGGGAAACTGAAGCATTCGGCGGTTACCTTCCCCCCAACGAGCATGGAAGCCCAAAAGACTTCTCTACGAAGACCGGTGTCCTGTCAAAACGAGCCTATATGGGCGTCCATGTTAAATCCGTTCATGAGGGTAATGTAGAAGGCCAAATAAATGCCCCAATTCTGGTTCTAGGCTTCTTGCACAATTATAGTATTGGTTGGTGGACGTCAAAATCGATTTTGTATTTTCCCGGCCCTACATTGCCGCTTGCTGTTTTCTATGGCGTCCTCCTAAACCTTAAACCTTAACACTCCAAACCCTCTAAACCCTAAACCCTACATCCCCTAAACCCTAAAATGTGTCTTGGCACCCGCAGTCGTTTGCTGCACTAAGCTTCTGTGTGAAGCAAGGTGCGGGCGTGCGGGCTAGGGTTTAGGGCTTCAGGGTTTAGGTCAGGTCATTATTGGTATGCCGGCTTATAATAGGCCCTCATTAAGACCCCCTTCAGGACAGTTGCTGGGAGGGGGGAACGTCCCACAGCGTAGATTCGGAAACGATCTTCAGATTTCGTCATCATGAGTCCCCCTTTTTGGTGAGCTACTGTCAGTATTCGGGTTACCGAGGGACCGTGGATGGTGGACATAAAGAGGTCCCTTTGGTAATTCAGCATGGTCCCTACTATGTTCCTGAATTAGAACCCATGTCCTCTAATCATCTGGGAATATACTGTTTGTAGTTTATAGAATGCCCATAGAGCAATCTGAGGTTCCAAAGGCTACATAGGGACTACAACGGAATGAAGCGATTTTGATTTTATTTTCGGATGCCATCGTTCATGTTGACAATTACCCATCAACGATTGCCAAGTTGCAGCGGGCTGCACAAAGAACCCCTCCCATCCACCCCATATCGAATTCCAAGCCCCACGTCCTTCCCCGAAGTGTCTGCGGGCCCAAATAGGATATACTCAGGCCCCAAAATGGTTAAACATGCTACCAGATAACAACCCAGTTTGGTCCGATATATGTTTTACTTGGATACGTTGATGCTCAACCCTAAGCCCTACACACCCTAAACATCCCTAAGCCCTGTACCACCCCCAGAGCTGTTAAGAATCCTGAAGCGCCTAGAGGCGGAGGACCGCCGTCGCAAGGCAAAGGCACCAGCTGGAGCTTCCAGGGTTTACGATGGGATTGCAAGGTTTGGGGTATAGCTAGTGTTTTCGGGTTTTAGGTCCTTAGGGTGCAGGGTTCAGGTTTTTATGGTGTTAGGCTTCAGAGTCCCTAGCTTTCACAAAAAAAAAGCTGAAACCCTAAACCCGAAACCAAGTCCAAGCACCTGGCTTTCGGCTTTCACCACAATGCGCAACAAGTTCTTCAGCGAAGGACGGAATGCAAAACACCAGAAACCCCGGTTGTTGGTCTGTTTGTGGTTTAGGGTTTATGGTGTAGGGTTTATGGTTTAGAGTTTAGGGTCTCTTTAGGTTTCTGGGCAAGTTAAAGCGACCTCACCCGACCTCACCCTAAATGGTGGTTTATACAGGGAATAGTACCAAATGGCCTTAAATCGGGAAGTGAAACTGTTCTAAGTTACCCTGTGGTTTTGGATTGGAAGGTCCAGGCTTGGCTGGACAACGAGGCTGCAAGGAGTGCCGCAGAGAAGGACTGCGGATGTGGGAGCATAGGGGATGGGAGGGTCCAGGGGAACTTAGTAAGTAGGTTAGTAATCCCTATAACCCCTATTATAGTAACCCCACTTGTACCCATTAATAAACCTACTTACTAAGTCCCCCTGACCCTCCAAGTAGGGGATGGGAGGGTAAGTTAGACTGGGGCAAGGAAGGGCAGAGTAGAGGAGTTTTCTAGGTGAGGGTGCTCTAGGGTTGGTGTAGGGCAGGGTCGACAGGAAAGGGCAGGTCACTATGTCGGGGTACTAGGCTGGGGTAGGGGAGCCTACAAGGGGAAAATACGAAACTGGGAAACTGAAGCATTGGGCGGTTACCTTCCCCCCAACGAGCATGGAAGCCCAAAGACTTCTCTACGAAGACCGGTGTCCTGTCAGAACGAACCTATATGGGCGTCCATGTTAAATCCGTTCATGAGGGCAATGTAGAAGATTGAATAAATGCCCACATTCTGGTTCTAGGCTTCTTGCAGAATCATGTTATTGGTAAGTGGACCTCAAAATCATATTGGTATTTTTTCCGGCCCTACATTGCCGCTTGCCTTTTTTCCTGTGGCGTCCTCCTAAACCCGAAACCTGTGTGAAACAACTTGCGGGTTAGGGTTTAGGGTTTCAGGGTTTAGGTTAGGTCATTATTGGTATGCCGGCTTATAATAGGCCCTCATTAAGACCCCCTTCAGCACCTTTACTGGGAGGGGGACATTTCCCACAGTGTAGGCTCGAAAATGACTTTTCAATTTTTGGTGATCTAAACCCTAAACCCTTTTTTTCTGAGCTACTGTCAATACCGAGGATCCAGATGACAGGGTTTTAGGGCCCAACTACAATTAATATTATCGTATTTGGGCCCTCAAGCCCTATTGCTTGCGTCCTTGGACCCTTAGGGTTCCCGAATTAGAACCCATGTCCCTGAATTATTTGCGGATATATTGTTTGTACCTCATGAAATGCACTGAAAGCCATCAAAGGTCAATTCTTGGAATTTTTATAGTGCCCCTCCAACCTCCCCTACAATAGTTCTTGGGCTGTCGGATTTTGTGTGAGGGTCAGCCTAGTACCCTCTTGAAGTATGGCAGGTAGAGGCAGCCTTCCGCAGATCTAAACTTACGCCCCCCCCCCCCTTATTTGCCCGCGCCAGATGCCCGCTCATCGGAAGGTGCTGTGTATAGCAGTCTTTTGGTGGTTGTGGATGTTGTCGAAGTGAACATGATTATGGGTGCCGGCATGGATTCACTTGTTGTGGATGTGGTCGAAATGAACGTTATTATGGGTGCCGGCATGCATCGCTAGTATCTTG
>CAJNIZ010044011.1:28875-40324 GCA_905231905.1 Symbiodinium pilosum
TCTGCCTGCGCAGGGCTGAGTATCCATGCGCCGACGGCGCCACCCCACTTCCAGGGATGTGTGGGTGGCGGCACATCCTGCGCCCAGCGAGCCTCGTGGATGTTGCCCAAGAAGCCATCGAAGCTGGGCTTCCTTCAAAAACTCCCACCCGCTGTGAGAAATCACAGGCTACCACCCAAACTATTGCCTGTTAGGGTTTAGGGCTACGCCCTCAATTCCCACCTCGGAAGTCATGTCTGAGTCTCGGCACAAATTTGACCACTCCAAGCTGCCAAAAAGGCTCAGGGGATCACTGCAGTAGTCCAAAGGAACTTCAGGCAGGTTGTGGCGTGTTTCCATTAAATCTTTGAACATCTTCCTCATCTTGATACCAAACTTGGGCGGGTAATGCCTCAGCTTTACGAAGCAATCCTGTGACATCCCAAAAGTCAATACAACATAAAAAGAACCCCGGCAATGCAAACTGCTGCAACTATGGCGCTGTGTTCGCTTGAGATACTTTGTGCGTGTCCAGCAACGCATTCCCTGAGAGTTGATATAGCTTTTGGTGGAAGATGTCTTCTTCTTCAGGGCTTTCATCTGCGCTTTGGTCATGCGACCCAAGTTCAATCTGCCAATGACGCTGCAGTTGGAGTAGCCAACGTGGCACTTAGGTGTGTCAGAGCCATACAATCCCATCCACCACCTCACGCGCCATTCCTTTGCTAGGATTTATATAGGCGTAGAAAATGAACAATTGCATTCATGTATTAGTGGAATCCTACTGGTAGGGCTATGCATAAACATTAAAGGCAGTAGGAGAAGGCAGACAGCTTGGGTGCTGCGTTTGAGCATGGCCCTGATTGCATGTCAAGAACGCAGGTCACTCGTAAATGTAGAGGTCATTCGCTGAAATCCAGGATTTCCGGATGAAACCTCTGCTACGTTTCCACGACCCCTAGAAACAGAGGACCTGCAGGGTCCAGGTAGGGTGTAGGATTTTAAGGTTGAGGATGTAAGGTTTAGGGTCTGGGATTCAGGTTGTATGGTGTAGGGCTTGCCTTAGCCTAGAACGGTTGGCCCTTAAGCTTTTCATTGTGCAGCTTTGATCTAGGCTTCCACTGGGCACTATGTAAGAGGGACAATGATTCGGGGTGTTCAAACGATTACGTAATTGATGGCTGGCCCCAATATAGATGCCGATACATTATAGTCCTTATTATAGGGGCTCCCAAACGGGGCATTTTTTTTTGGAAGCCTCTCCTTCTATTTCCCTGCTGACAGACTGTCACCGGTTGGGGGAGCTGAGCTTAGGCTGTGGGAGCTGCTGCAGCAAGAAATGGACTTGTGCGTATTGGGGGAGTGTGCTTTCTTTGTTTAATTTTCTACGCGAAGTATAGATGAACCACTACCAATGTGTTGCTACGTCTCTGAGGGCCTGATGTTCTCCCGACCCGGGGGAATCCGGGCCACAAGTGTAGACTACATACTCGCATTAAACCCCAAACCCTAAAACGTTTTGGGTATGGGATTTGGGGCCCACACGGCAAGGTGCACAACTGCCGGCTGCCACTGCAATCCGCGGCGTCAAGGGCCCAGGACGCAGGAATCCGGACAACGAGTTTTAGGCGTGGGTCTAGAGCTACTTAGCGCGGTTCAGGGTTTAGGTCTTAGGGTTTGAGGGTTGAGGGTGTTCAGGTACTCGCATTTAGCTTTGCGGCCTAGCAGCTGAGGTCCGACAATCCCAAGCCCTTTAGTGCCCTGCCATAGGATAAGAATCGATTCTCGTCCATGCTTGTCCGATGCGGTAAGACCTTGTGTACCTGTAGCATGATATGGGAGTTTAAAAAATTCCGGGGGCCTCGATGTATAGACCCCAATATATTCCAATCCTGATTACCTGGACCCTCCCGAAGAATGACACTAATTTTGAAATACCCCCATACGCTTCCAAAATTTTGCTTCTTCAGGCCGCTTCCGAATTATATCCCTCAAGCCTTAAAGCTTACACCCTACATCCTAAACTGCTTTATAGCCATTATAAACTGGTACTGTACTGTGCCTTACATAGCTTTTCCGTTTTGCAGAATAGTGTCAAATGCCTGGGTGTTCAGGTTTTTGGAAGTATGGTGCCCTAAACCCCAGCCTTACCTGGAGATCCACTTGACTAATACGGCTTAGGGTTTAGGATTCAGGTGTAGGGCTTACTAAAATCAATATTAACCTAACTAAATTCCTGCAGCTGTGTACCGTGACTATGGTCAATTAGGATGTCCAGGAAAACCCTATACTAGGCCCGATACCTTAGGTAGACCCCCCTCCCCGCAATACATAAGGGTACCCTAATATACTATTATCCCTTGTAGTTACGAGGTGGGGGGTCCACCTAACCTGTATGCTATAATTGATGCTTCCGCTGCTCCAAGAGAGGGCTTGTTGGATCAGCTGCTCAGGGAAAAGAAGACGGCTATGCTAGTTAGTCGCGCTATTCCTAAGAGCGCTGGAAGGTTGGTGTTTAGGGTATAGGGTTTAGGGGTTTCATTTGTGGATCGAAGTTGGAGATTCAATAGAGGTGTCTATTCCAAGGCCCTCTGGGCAATAAGCTGCGGCGGCATTCTAACGCAGCTTCGCCAGAAACATCTTAAACCCTAAACCCTAAACTCAAACACTTAAAATGGAAAGAAATCCCGATGCTGTAAGCCTTGAAGTAGAAGCCCTCAAACCTCCCCTGGTTGTTTCCTGAAATGATGGTTGCGTTTTGGGGGTTCCTATAATTAGGATAGTACGTAATATTTTGGGGGTCTATATTGGGGGCCCCGCATTTTGGGAACCTACTTCCCTTTAAGTTTGCAAGCAAGGTCCGAAATAGCGTGGACCCTTCGCACCGGCGTGAGATGGTTCGAAAGTACTGGGACAGGGGCCCTGGCTAGCGCTGAGCGGCGCTGAATCCAATGATTTGGATTTTACTTTTCAGCAGGTTCTAAAATTCCGGGTCTTAAGCTTTGGGGTTTTGGAGAGGGTCAGGGGCTGAGGAGTTTTGAGCGCGAGGGCTTTGGGGAGCCCGGGTTAAGCGCGTTTAGGGTTTAAGTGTAGGTTTTGTGATTCTTCCACGTGACACTGACTCAAAAGCGCTGGTCAGGATTTCGCCTAGACATTATCTTCGGAGTACGTTAGCGGCCTCCGCCAAAGAATTCTGGCTGTCCCATAAGACTTTTCAAAATTTCGAGTCCTTTTTATGAACCTCAAACTCTGGCTTTTCAAAAGAAGCAGCGGTTCAGGTCTTGACGCACCCTTGCTTGCAGCAAAGCAGGGCGAATTACGACGACCTCACCACCAACAATGGTTTTCGTAGAGGATATTCCCAAAATGGTACAATTTCAGGCTTGAGGCTTTGCAAAAAACTGGCCCGGGCAAAGGGGAACCTCGCATTGCACAGGGAGATGAATGAGCATGGGAGTCAATTATTTTTCTGATTGGGAGGGTTCAGCGTTCAGATTTTGCAAAATTAGGGTTTAGGGCTTAGGGTGTAGGGGTTTAGGGGTTTAGGGTTTAGGGGTTTAGGGTTTAGGGTTTAGGGTGGGGCAAGCGTTCAGCGTGGGCTCTGTGGCCCAACTTCTGCTCTTTTAAACAAAGATGGAAACCATTTTGGCACCTTCTAAGCACACACACACACAGAATCATCCCACAATCCTGAGGACCATGCCTGATATCTTTCTGGTTTCCATGTTTGTTTGGTTGAGTTTAGCCACCGCAAGCAGCAAGAGCAGCTTGCTTTCAGTAGAACCAGCCATATTTGTTGCTGAGACTTGTGGCTCGACCTTCATGGTCGTAGCTCAGTGGCTAAGCGGCTTGTCGTTTGCGCTAAGTCTGCCTTCTCATTGCATTAAGACCTATCGCCGCAACCCCCTAAACTCTAACCCCGAAATCCTGTATTTCCATAATTAACAAAGCTTCAGCCCAGCCGCAACCCTTTTACCTTCAAGGAATGGATAGCATGTTTCAAGATGGTGAATCATGGTCTTTATACCCATAAGGCCATTGTTATGGGTGTCTATAGACCCTTCCTTTTTTTGTGGATATTTTGGAGGTCCGAGAAAAGTCTCATGCACAGTTGGCTGAATCAAGGTTTC
This sequence comes from Symbiodinium pilosum, assembly GCA_905231905.1. NCBI lineage: Eukaryota > Dinophyceae > Suessiales > Symbiodiniaceae > Symbiodinium > Symbiodinium pilosum. Next base: position 32,985 of record CAJNIZ010044011.1, read on the forward strand.
ACGAATCATGCGCCAGAGACGGGTTTCTCGGGGATTGGACCCTAAGCCTTAAACCATACCTGGACCCCAAGAGTATGTAAAATGATTGCCTTGTTAGGCTATTTTGGGTGTTTAGGGCGATTATTTTACATACTTTTGGGGTTTAGGTAAGGCCCAACTTTGCGCAGATATGATGGACCCTTCTCAAAGTTTGGGTTGTGGGTCGAGCTTCAGGGTTCCTAAACCAGAAACCCCTGGTTGAGGGCTTAGGGATTTTTAGGGTTTAGGGTTTAGGGATTCTTGGGTTTAGGGTTCAGGGCTTCGGTTTGGGGTTCAGATTGGTGCTTTCTTGGAAGCTGCTTCTGGAATCTGCTACCATGTACTTTTGATTTTAAATCTAGGTCAACGTTTAGACTCTAAGCACTGGAGCAGCCTCATATGTAGACAAAAGGTATATAAAGCTGTCAATCGTTTACAGTATATAGGTACCAAGACTTCTTATTAGGTAGATTGGTTACTCTTGGTGAAGCCTGCAGGTTACTTCAGGAGCTGCGGCTTACAGTTTGGGTCTAGGGTTTAGGGCCCTAAGTCCTTACTTAACCCATGAACCCTTAAACCCTATACCTTAAAGACTATAGTATTTTGGGGGTGTGTGTCTATATGTGTCTGTACATACATATAGACATATTGGAAACCTACCGATGGGTTAGCTCCCAGCACCTCCACCCCGACCCATGACACCAGATGTTTGCATGGGACACTTGTGTAGGTTAGAGGGTCTTAGGGTTTAGGGCTTAAGGAGCTGTACTGCTTTTGAGGGTTTTGGGTTCGTTGTCAGGGTGTAGGATGAAGAAGGGCCCGAGGGAGTTGGGAGTTGGGATTCTTGCAAGGTTTGGGGGGTTTAGGGTTTAGGGTTGGAGCTGAAAAGGGCTGTAATCTAAGAGACCAGCGTGGGCCCGCGATTCCAACTTTACCTGGAGGCATATGCCCGACCCTGTTTTCCAGTAGTGGATGGTGCTCTCAAATTATGTTGTGGGACCCCACAGGCTTTACTTAAGGGTTAGGGAACATGCAAACAAGGGCCACTATAGTCATTGTACGGTTATCCTGAGCTTAGTCTAAGCTATAAAGCAATGTTTTCCCATACCCAAAGGTTAGAAGTATGGGCCCCTAATATGGGCCCTTAGGCTTTTTTAGGGGGATTCTAGGGGCCTTAAGGGTACATATAGGGTATATGGTAGGTATATAAGGATCCCAGGGTCAAGGGCCTAGAAATCACCTCTAAGACCAACTGAGATCAGCCTCGCCGAGAATAAAAACGTCTATCAAAGTCCTGCACCCATGGCCCCTAAGGGTCCAAGTACCCAATAATTAGGTACTTGGGTTTTGGGTAATAGTAATTGTAGTACAGCTTTGGGGTAAGTATATGAGAATTAGGTACTTGGACCCTCACGGGACTACCATTGCTTGAAATTTGCCTGGCCACACAGTCGAGTGGACACAGGCACTCAGCTTCAACCTGAAAAGTCATTCAGCCCTGCAGCGTCCGTCGGTTTTCTCTGAGGTTTCATGCATGCTTGCAGATTTGGGGCTTTCCCAAAATTAGGGCTACCCAAAGATAATCATAAGGATTATAGTTTTTTGGGGTCCATATTGGGGGCCCCCTATTTTGGGAAACTACCATTTTGAGCTTGCAGCACATGGTTGTGAAAGCTTGTGAAGTTAGTTGAAAAAGTTGCGGGCACCTTCTTGCCATCTGGCTCCCTTTCATCGCATACCAAATGTGTGTAGGAGATCCGGGACATGAATTCTGAGCAAGGAGTCGGGGTGAGGGAGCTAGGTATGACATTTTCCTAGGCCCATGCAAGGTGCTTTGTATAGTTTCTTTGTTATGGTTGTTGTGTAAGAAATTCGACTATACTAACCGACAAGAAGCTAAAGAGGAGGTTCTGGGTATTTACAGGTCATGCAGGGCAAAAGAAAACGGAAAGATACAGCATGACGCTGCGCAAGGATGGTGCAAATCGAGAAGTGCACTACATCCCGATGCGATAACAGGTTAAGACTCAACTGTCTAGCGCCGTTGGCAGCTGGTATTCCTCACCCTCTAGTTCTGAATTTGTCCGCCAGAATACAAGGTCTTTGGGGAGCATTCAATGTTAGGTGTGAGTCATGGAAGGGGCTTAATTTTAGTCTGAAGTGATTGGTAGGGATCAAGAAGCTGTTCTATTGTGCTCATGCGCTGCATGGTAAGGAGAAAAACTTTTCTAGCCGACTGAGAAGCTTAGTCTATAGGCCTAGATCCTACCTGTAGCCCCAAAATTAGTTTTATGGGTTATACCTCTCAATTAAGGAGGAATTACTATTGAGCTATAGGTAAATGGGGTTACGGGTAAACCCTAAACCCACATATTTAGGGCCTGCTGAGATCTTGAGCTGAGATGGATCAGTTTGATGGCTTAGGGGTTTAGGGGGTTTAGGGTTTGGGGTTTAGGCCTTAGGGTTTTGGGGTTTAGGGTTTGGGGTTTAGGGTTTAAGGGTATGTGTGGAGCCGCCTGTATGTACGTAGCTTTTTGATGACGGGGTATGCCAAAATTCACTTGTACCGATTTTGGGGGGTCTTGTCTCATCTTTTTGGAAAGTACCACGAATTTCGGGCTGAGTGTCTACGGTAACGCTCGGCGTTTCGGGCTACAGGGCTTGTTGTATCTGGTCAACAAAGCCTCGAGACAAATCCTTATCCCTGCCTCTAGATAGAAGCTAAACCCTAAACCCTAAACCGTGTCTCTAGATAGGCATCTTGTGAAAAGTGCTTGTCCAGAGGGGCCAAGGTGTCAGGTGCATAGTAAGGTTTAGGGTATAGAGCTTACCCTAAGGGTCCAAGGACCCAAATAATGGGGTTCTAGGGCCCAAATACTATAATATTGTTGGTATCTGGGCCCTAAAACCCTATTATTTGGGTCCTTGGACCCTTAGGGTTAGGGTTTAGTAGTATAGTAGAGCTTCAGTTTAAGGATTAAGGGCTTGCCACAAGGGATCGTATGGAGTATTGGTTTTGGCCGGACCCGTGAGTAGCTACAGGTGCCCCACACGCTGGCAATCGAAATTCCATGGTGTGGTCCGTAAAACCCTAAACCCCTAAACCCTAAACCCTGAACCCTAAACCCTAAACCCCAGTACGGAGGGTCATACAGCAAGGCTGCATAGCACCTGCCTGCCTCCTCGAGAGGGGCGCCTGCAGTGCCCAACGCAGCATTTATCTGAGGACCTTCTAACCCTTAATCTTGGGTACTGCCCCCACTCATGTAACAGTTGGATAATATTTAAAATATGGTTATATATAGCCCTTAATAGAAGCCTTAATAGACTGTTACTGGGTGGGGGCAGTACCCAACCCCAACCGTAAGCCGTAAACCGACCTGTGGCCACTGCCTACACTTGAGCCCCAAGTGCCTGGCACCCTAGTACGACTTTGGAGAAATGCCCTAAACCCTAAACCCTAAACCCACATCAAGAGAAAAGGATTTAGGGATTACGGTTTAGGGTTTAGGACTGAGGGTGAGAAGAGGGCTTAAGGGTTTAGGGTTTAGGGTTTAGGGTTCTTAGGGTTTAGGGTTTAGGGTTCTTAGGGCTTAGGAATTACCACATAATCCCTCAGACTTTCCGTCTAAATCCATAGGCCCCTTATGAAACATGGGGCTTCCGGTCCTTGTCTTCGAAGGGGTCCGATGACAGCGTTTTTTGGCGGGTCAATTCGTTTCGGGAAGGTAACCACTCAGCCTCCCACAAAACAAAAGTCCAGAGCTAACTCCTACAAAGCTAGCTACTACAGCCCTGAACTCCAACCCTGAACCGAAAACTCCTTAACTCTAAAGCCTGAACCCCGCACCCCAAAACCAAAACAGCGTAGCTTCCATTATCCCTAAATTACCTAAACCCTTGACCCCTAAACCCTTGAACCCTGTAAAGCAATTCTTCCTCTAACGCGGCAGGCAACTGGCCCAGAAGACGTTGAGCCGGAGAAGACAGTTGAAAACTGTTCGAAAGAGGTAGTTGAGCAGGAGAGGTTTGGGGGTTTAGGGCTTGGGGTTTTTGGTTGGGGGTTTCAGGGTTGGGGTTTTAGGGTTTAGGGGTTTGCAGTAGAGTTTGGGGGGGTTGGGGTTTAGGGGTTGCGGGTTTCGGTTTTTTTTTCAGGCTCACCCCAGGGCTCCTATGGTAGCCTTGTTTTGTATATGGTATGGTCTTGGGGGCCTTGGGTAAGGAATTAGAGTATACTACCCCGACGAGGAGCTATGTCAGAGGTTCTGGGTAGGGTCCCTGGTCTCACGAACGACATACTGGTTGTGAACACTGCATTTCTAGCTTCTTAACCCAAGGTCCTGACATTTACCCCTCAAAAACCTAAGCATTGCACACAAAGCTTCTCACCCGCTTCAACGCCAGCATTCTAACCCCTTCAGCTCCTCAACCATTGCACCCTACTGTATAGGGGGGGACTTTGCGCAGGACTTTGAACGAAACTATACCGTTTTTTGTATATAGAACCTGCAACCGACCTCAAAACATTGCTGGCAAGTAGTTACTTAATAAGCTCCTTCGTTACGACCCCTCAAAAGTCCCAGTGTCCGTTACAACATTTGTTTTCCACTAAGTCCCACGAAACCTCGAATAAACCCTCGAATAAACCTCAAAACCCTATTAGTCCTCAAACTGTAAGCCCGCAATGTTGAACCCTCAAACCTACAACCCCGCCACCTCAAACCCTAGAACTCCAAACCCTCAAGCCAAAACTCTAAACCCTAAAACTCTAAACCTTAGAAACCCTAACCTGTAAACCCATCATAGTAGTTTCCATGTTCTTTTCCATTCTCCCCATCTACCCCCAAATATACCCTAATATTACCCCAATCGGCACCTAAACCCCGGAACCCAAACCCTAAACCCCCAAACCCTCAACCCTAAACTCGCAGGCGGACAGCCAAGAAGTCGATGTGCCGGTCGCCGCTCAGGTGCCCAGAGCATCCCTGTAGGTTTTTTTTTTTAAAGGTTTGGGGGTTTAGGGGTTTGGGGTTTAGGGTTTAGGGGTTTAGGATTAGGGTTTATGGGTTTAGGGTTTGGGTATTTAGGGGGTGTAGAGGGTTTAGGGTTTTTGGGTTTAGGGTTGAGGGTGGAACTAGGCGCGTAGTCCTGGGGTCCTTATAGACGGACCTCATACTGAGTCAAATGGTGTTCCGTGTTGGCTTGTCTTACAGAGCATGTATTGAGCACAAACACGTGTAGGACCAGGTTGGGTTACATATTGGGCTACACCTGAAACCCTAAATTTTAGGGGTTGCCTGTCAAGTTGGGATTTCGTAAGTCGAGTTGAATATTTAAGTGGGTATTGGTCTAAATTCCCTATAATACGGGGCCCTATATTTGGGTTCCCATTATAATACGGGGCCCTATACAAATTTCCCCCATTTTGGGAACAGTAATTTAGGGAAACTACCAAGTAGATAGAATATTGTATCTACTTAAGGAGCACTATAACAGCAAAGGTGTGCAGCAAGTGATCGCAGGGCCACCATTGACGTCAGGGCCATGCCGTATGAGGCACGCCAAAGGCTTTCAAAGCTCAGAAATGATAGTTTCCAATAGGTTTAGGGGTTAGGGGTTTAGGATTTAGAAATGGTAGTTTCCAGAAATACAGTAGGGGGACCGCCAAAAAAAGGGACCCCCCAACTTCGGGAAACCAGTGCATCCTGAGCTTGGCCTCCGGAATCCTTAGCTTACCTGGGCTGCTGTCAAGGAGGTTAAGCCAAGGTTTAGGGGGGGTCTGGGGTTTAGGGATTTAGGGATTAAGGTTGTAGGGGTTGGGGGTTTAGGGATTGGGGTTTAGGGTGTTGGATTAAGGTTTAGTGCAACAAGCACACTTAACTTATCTCCATATTGTAGTAACTTAATTCAAGCTGTTGAACAGCAACCGATACTCAGATTCCTCAGAAGCTGTACAGGGGGTAAAAGGGTGTAGAGCTGAGGATTTTGGTGTGGGGGAGACTCCAATCCCTAGCAACCGCCATATGAGCTATAGTCTAAACTCCTTAAAGGGGGGTTAATATAGGGGTTATATAGGGGACTACTATAGGGGTTATTAAGGGGGATACTAGGAGTTTAGACTATAGCTCATATAACCTGAGCATCAATTCCATTTACCACCTTCCATTACAGCCCTAAACCCTACACCTTTAAAACAGCATGAGTCTTCATTCATTTCTTTCAAATGTTCTTTTCCACGTGATTCTCAGTTATGCTAACCCTGAACCGTAACCCCTGTAGTAGCCCCCTGGCGTACTTACCCTAAGCGGGAGCACTTCCTCCCAAGATCCTAAACCCGAATCCCGAAGCCCTGATCCCTAAACTACCCGGGGGCGTTTCGGTGCCTATACCCTAGTATACTCCTATATAGTTGTATAACCTAATATGCCCCTGTAGTAAGTCTCCGTCCTAATTTCCAAGCCGCAAGAGAATCCTAAGCCCAAGGTTTGACAAATTGGGGAAATCCAAAACCCTTACAAGGGTTTAGCGTTTAGGGTAAACTCAGTCATTTCGATGCCGGACAGCAGGTTGCCGTCGAAGCCCAGGCGCCATGCAACAAGGCTCGCGATGCCGAGCACTGGCTGAGCGAGTAACCTAGTTTAGGGATCTAGGGATTTAAGGTTTAGGATGTATAGGATTTAGGGATTTAGGATTTAGGGTTCAGGCATTTTGGGGTTTAGGAATTATAGGGTTTATGGATGTGGGGAATAAGCTTTAGAGTTTAGGATCCAGGGTGTAGGGATTTAGGATTTGGGGATTTAGGGTTTGAGGTTTATGGCCTTAGGGATTTAGGGTTAGAGTTTGGGATTTAGGCTTTAGGCTGTAGGGATCGACGGTTCAGGACCTAAACCTGAAACCCCAAACCCTGATTTCCTTTGCGATTTAGGGCCTGGGTACTGGTTTAAGGGGGGATTTCAGTGAGGGCCCCAGTGACTTCCAGGGTCATTGCTTACTACTGTTCATATTCAATTCCTGCATGACCTCAATATGCTACAGCATCACAATTCCCAAGGTATACGGTACTTAGGGTCATGCAGGATTTGTTGTATCAACCTAAACCCTAAACCCTAAACCCTAAACCCTGAGGGCCCCATATTGGGAAACCTCGGGCTTGAGCAAAGGATTCAGGGTCTGGGGTTCAGGGTTCGCAAGCTGCAGGTTCATATGAACTATGGTCTAAACTCCTTAAAGGGGGTTATATAAAGGTTATACAGGGGATATAGTGGGATAATGGAAAAGAAAATGGAAACTACTATTTGGGGTTAAGGTTTTAGGATTTAGGG
>CAJNIZ010044012.1:0-27852 GCA_905231905.1 Symbiodinium pilosum
TCGTGGTGGCGGTGGCGGTGGCGGTGGCGGTGGCGGTGGCGGTGGCGGTGGCGGTGGCGGTGGCGGTGACGGCGGCGGCGGCGGCGGCGGCGGTGGCGGTGGCGGTGGCGGTGCTGCTGCTGCTGCTGCTGCTGGATGACGGTGAGAACTGTAACGGCGATTATGGGGGTGATGGTGGTGGTGGTGCTGGCTGCTGTTGCTGCTGCTGCTGCTGCTGCTGCTGCTGCTTCGACTGCTCTTCCCTTGTCAACTCTGACTGCTTCCAGTGCCTAACTAGTCATGTAGTGCTGCTGAGAATAACCGATTTTGCACGAGGTTGCACATTTGTGCCGTCAAAAAACGTTGTGACAGGTGCCCTGACCAGCATCTCAGAGGCGGTGGGATCTGCTTTGAGAGCCGAGCTGCTTGCAGATCTCGATGCGCCTTCCCTGGTGGTTCCTTTGGGAGAAGGCAGCAAGGGTGGGTAACAAGCAGTAATAAACACTACAAGCCCAGTTACCTGTATGTTTACTGGATCAGTGTTCCGAGTCTCAATCGAAAGTTGTGGTGCCTACAACCCATTTGCCCATTATTCAGGTAGTTCGGCCTCTAGGAGAAGGGCAAATATGTAATCATACCTCAATTAGTAATACCAATACTGGGGCTGCAGAAGGCAAAACACACACAACACTGAATTGAAACCATGTGGCTCTACAGTCTTGCTTATGCTGCTGCAGATTCTCAAGTTCAAAATGTGGAAAACTAATTGTGCTGGAATGCGGTCAGAAAGCTGCATTCCAAAGTATTCGAACCCCTACACTACGTTTCCGATTGCATTTGAAACTTGGCACTCATACCCAGGCAAGTATGACACTTTGCGGCTCGTGACGCGGATCACAGTCCTGGCAGATTTTGTCTTCCTCCTACGTGCCAGCACCGTGGGGGCGGAGACCTCAACGAAGCTGGGTTGTTCCTAGCAAGTTTGCAAGTTTCTAAAATGCGTGGTTTCTCTGTTGCTGTGTGGAATCCCCACATGTTGCGAACAAAGATTGACATATCTGCTCCTTTCACAGCATACGTATTTGTCAGAAGACGACCAGCTGTCGGCTCCCACGACATGAAAAAAAATGATGTCTTTGCGCCTATCAGTCGCCCCCTTAGAGTCCCCTCAGAGTGAACGCTCCTCTCTTTCGAGTCTCATCAGATGTGCAGAAACAGGACCCATAACAGGGTCATGGGACACACAATTTCTCTGCAACTCTGAGGGTTTTGGGAGCTTTATCTTTTTTAAGGGTTCAAGGCAGTAGGTTTTAGTGTCTGGTGTTCGGGTTAAGGGATGAGGATCGAGGATTTTGGAGAACCCCCAAACCACTAAACCCTAAAGCCTCATCTCTAAACCTTAAACCTAAACCCTTAACACTTTTTTTTCTGAAAAGAGGTGCCTTGAAACAAATGGTGTGCTCAGGAAGATCGGCCAATTCTTTGCCTCCATTGTTGGAGCTCTGGCCGTAGGCAGGCAGTTTTCCAAAATCATCTTCCCTCTCTGATAGTCTCAACCCCTGTAACGAGGACAGGCTGTGTGGCATAGTCTTAATTGTTTCAGTGGTCGGTTACCAAAGAACACTGATTACTTGTAGGCTTTTCCTCTAGGGCTTGAGTTTCCATTGTGACTTCGGTGGCCAATAGGCTTGAGGGTATGTACAAAGTGTCTTCTGGGGTCCATAAAACTTACTTCTACCTCCCACCACAGGTTTTGAGCACTTACTCAGGTGATGCCCTTGCAGACACTTACCTGGCCGCTTTGTTCGATGCCTTTTTCCTGCTGCATCCAAGCTCCACTCAGCAAGAAGCTTGAGTTTTCATGTTATAGCTGCTTTTGTTTAGGGTTTAGGGTGCAGGGCTCTAAATGTACATTGGAGAATTGCTCGAATCAGCGCCTACTCAGCCTTTATCAAACCTTCTTCGACCCTTAACCCCAAACCCCGACCCCAGATGCCAAAGCCCAAAGCCAAAAAAACGACCAGGTGGGAGGGAAGAGGGGAATGGATCCTGTCAGATTGTCCCTACGTAAGTCTCTGTATTAGTCCTGATAACCCATTCCCTTCTAAGAACGGGGAGACAAACCCCCCGTACTGAAGGCATGGGCTGACATCGGAGAACGAAGGCTTGGAGGTCGAGGCCCTCGCGAAAGCCTACCAGACCCACCACTTGCCACTGGACTGGTTGAAGGTTTCGGAGTTAAGGTTTGGGGGTGTAGGGTTTAGGGTGTGCGGACAGTTGCTTCAAAATCTCCGCACGAGGTCTGATCTATTACAAGGCTTATTGTGACGGTGTAACGGGGTTGTTATTGATTCCAGGATAAGGGAGTCGATCTGAAAAGCCTTTAGGGTTAACTCACCATACTCCCGGTATAGTGTCCGTGCAACAGTGAGAACATTGTAGTGACGCCGTGTGTTTTGGGGGGCGTAACGTTAATTTATGGAAACTGCCACATACAGTCAGGAAAGAAATGACTATGATCCTAGCCCCCCCAGCCAGCCATCATAATAGCCTACACATCCATCATTAGTATGACGGATTAGCTTTATAATTATACCGTACACATATGGTAATTGTTGAAGAAAACCTGTTCCCGAAATGACCAAAAGCTAGGTTCCCTTTTGGGTTAGGACCCATTTAAGGAAGTGTATTCCCACTGGTCCCTCCTTGAATAGAAGAACCCTAAAAACTAAAAACCCTGAACCCATCAACAGCCCCTCCCCTTTTTGAGCAGTATCCACCTGAATAAGCCCCATAATACTCCCCTACATAGTGCCCTACATAATATAACCCCCTTTAAGGAGTATAGACTAATAGCTCATGTGCACATGATACGAACCCAGGCCTGTCAGTGCCCAGACTGTGAAAGAAGTGGAATGGCTTCACGAGAACTACTACGGCCGTCGAGATGCTTGGGAGTCCGTTGGGTAACGGTTGTAGGGAGTTTCCCCAAAAAGGTGTTCCTTTTCCCTAACCCTGAGGCTCCAACTCTACAAATAATGGTGATAGGGGGGTCCTAAAGTCCTAAAGTCTATAACTGGGAACAGTACCTACATGGAGCTCTTTAGAGCTTCATGGGGTCCAGCTTAAGGTTTAGGATACCGAAAGAGTAGAGAAGTAGATCCCAAAGTGCCGAAGTACCCTTCTAGGAACCTATTTGGGCTCAGCTGATATGAGAAGTACTTGGACGCTTGGGGGTTTAGTTGATTGTCGCGATCTGCACCAAAACACTCTAGGTCAACTGTTCTCTCTTTCCTTGACTACCTGGTGATTAGTACAGGTCGAGAGAAGAGATGCCGATAGTAGTCCCTGTATACCACCCTAAACCCTAAACCCCCTTGTGTGGTCCCTATAAACGCTTCCCCCATTCTCTGCGAAGCGCCGGGGAGTTAGCTTCAAAGAGTTGACCCAGCACTCGCACCCCCAAACCTCATGGTGATACGTAGAAGTTTGGATGACCTTAGTGTTACAGTATAGTTCCAATGGTATAAGGTACTTGTAGCCATGCAATAGTTTCAGCATCCACCGTACCATCTTCCTGAAGCAATCCTTGCATAAGCTTATTACACTGGACATGTCTGGTCAAGTGCCGAGACTGCTGGTAGCACTTTCAAATAAGAGCCCGCAGTTTAGTACTCGGTCGACTATTGGGATGAGCCCTAAACCCGGAACTCTAAACCCTAAACCCTAAACCCTCTAGGGCTTCCTAGGCCCCAAACCCTAGATCCTAAATCTTAACCGCTTATGGGAATCTGCTTTCTGGATCTTTTTAAGGGCTTGGGTAACCCTAAATCCTAAACCCTAAACCCAAGGACAAGGCGACAGATTATAATACACCCAACACCATATTCTATCTACTTAACTTAAGGGGGACTATAAACCCTAAACCCTAAATAGTAGTTTGCATTTTCTTTCCCATTATCCCAATATAACCCCTACATTGCCCCTATGCACCAAGGACAAGGCGACAGGTCTTGTAAAATGCCGACTGGCTCGCTTCGCCACTGTCTGCGAGCGCATTGCGAGCATCCGAAGCCTTCCACTTCAAAAGGCTGCTGGATTCAAATGGGCTTTATTAAGAGGTTTAGGGTTTACGTTATATAGTCCAAACTCCATGAAGTGGGTCATTTAGCTGGTTATATAGGGAGTATTATAGGGGCTACTAAAGATACAAGGAGTTTAGACTATAGCAGGTATGGATAGCGACCCAAAGAGACATGTGGTAGCCCCATGTATCCCGGTTATTGATCTACTTACTAAGTCCCCCGACCCTGCAAGTCAACTTCCATAGGCGCGCGGATGTGTGGAGCTTCTCCTGTAGGGCCGGAGCTCCGTACTCATTTTTGCTTGACAAAGCGGTCTAGGGGTTTAGGGCTTCGTGTAGGTAGATGTTAGGGCTGATTAACGCTAATCTAGTTGGAACCGAAGTGGGTAGTACCGGGAATGGTCAGGGGTCCCAGGACTCATTACAGTACAGTAACTTATAGTGTCATGTTACTTGGGTGTCTTGAGCTTTTTGTTTGACTGCACAGGACAATACACCAAACGAAACCAGGTGAGCATTCCGAGTACGCAGGGTTTTGGAGTGCCCTGTAACAAGAACTATAGTACTTCTGGGGTATGTCGGGGTACACCATTTTTGGAAAATTCCCGGATTGGACACATTTGCGGACCCAGTAATGGGTACCGCAAGGGGCTATTGTAGATATATATATATATACAGAGACCCTATTAGTTCCATATTAGGGAGCATTACTACAGGGGGGATTGACCTAAGCCAAACACTGACCCCAAGGGTCCAAGTACCCAATAAGTAGGTACTTGGGATTTGGGTAATAGTAATTATAGCATAGGTTTTGGGTAAGTATATGATTATTAGGTACTTGGACCCTTAGGGTGAATCCTGAAGCCCTGAAACCTCAACTTTCGCTGCCTTTCAGCGACTGCTTACTTAGCCAAAAGAAGAACTTTAACCTTTTTGGGCTTCCTCTTTTTGGTGTTTCTTTCACAAAGCTTCAACTTTTTTAGCCCTGCTTCTTGGGGAAGAGAGACTGAGGTTGCTTTCCAGAGGCATTTTGCCAAGACCCAGTTTGTCGGTGAGCTCCTCGCAGAGGATTCTGGGTGGTTGTTAAGGGGGCTTAACATTGGGGTTATGTTGGGGTTATATTGGAATAATGGAAAATAAAATGGAAACTACTATTTAGGGTTTAGGGTTCAGGGTTGAATTGTTTTCACCATACTGAAGATCGCAAAGTTAATCTGGGGTTTATGGTTCAGGGATATAAGGAAACCATACTGTTTTGCTACATTTCCAAAAGATTGTAACTTTTCCAATGTCTTGGACAGCAACCCAGGATTCAGACTCCTCCCCGCCATATCTTCGACACAGCAAGCTGCAGTTGCTCTGCACTTTATCTTCAGCCACACGGCAGAACACTACTGTTTATTACAAAAACCCTGCCAGAATTCGGTGTACTACACTGCTTTCAGTCCCAGGGCATGAGGTACTTTGGGTCATGCAGGATATTTTGTATCAGCTACAATATTTTTTGTTATTGAAGGTCCTGGCCTTTGGAGCAAAGGCGGCCAGAAAGTATACATCCGGGAGAAGCTTAGCAGAGCGGTGCTGAAATGGAAGCGACCGCGGGAATGCAGGGACGGTAGCTGCGTTCTACCGGGGTATGCAGGGATTATGAAAGATCAAGTCCCCACCCCCCCTTCAGCACCAAAGATCAGTAGGATGTGGTATACCGGTTTCACCTATACTGAAACAGGGCGGATACAAAGTATGTATGCAGGTGTGGATGTATGTATGCATGTATGTATGTAAGTATGCAAGCCTGCATGTATGTATGTCCTTATGTCTGTATGGATGGAAGGAAGGAAGGAAGGATGGATGGATGGATGGATGGATGCCTGTATACATGTTTGCATGTTTGTATGTAGGTTGGTAGAGGCCATTCTATGTAAACCCACATGTCTGCCATCCTTTAACCAGGTAGCGATGTTACTATCAAGACAAGCCTTCACTCCTAAACCCTGAGCCCCCGGCCCCAAACCCATAAAACCCCCAACCCCCCAAAACCCTAAACTCTAAACCCTAAACCCTGAACCATGAACCTTCAATCGTAAACTCTAAGCGCTAAACCTTGAAATTTCCCTGGAGCATTGACCAGCCAAGGTGAGCCATAGGGGACCAGGACTCGAGCGCTTGAGGTTTTTACTCTTCTTGAGGGTTAGGGTTAGAGTTCAAGGGTTAGTGTTCAGGGTTAGGGTTGAGGGTTTAGGGCTTATAAGTTTAGGGTTTAGGATTTTGCCCTTAGGGTTTCGGAGCTAGTGCTTAGGGTTCAGGGTTTGGGATGGCCCTGCGACTTAGGGCTTACCTAAAAGTTACCTGAATAAGGTAAGTCTACTGTAATTTCGGGTGCAGCCCCTTGTCTCGGGGATTTTTGAACAATCAAAAAGTGAAACCTGTGGAATGCTCAAAATCCTTAACCCAAATTTCTCAAAATCCTGAACCCAAAATCTTGACTTCTCAAAGTCCTAAACTCTAAACCCGAATTTCTCAAAAGGCCTAAGCCCTACTTAATCCTCAATGTCCCTTACACTTCCTTCTAATCCCTGGTATTTGTTCGCGACCCCCAACAGCCCCCTTTTTCGAGAAGCCCCAGAGCCTGCGCAAGGGTTATTTTGAGGGCACTCTTGAAGCCCTAAAGCACCAAACCTGAAATTTAAATCTCCTTTGAAACACCCCTTCACCCCCACAGTACATCCTAAATCGCAAAATCGTCTGAACGTCCTAAACCCTAAAACCCTAAGCTCTAAAGCCTGAACCCTGAACCCTAAAACCCAAAACCCAAAACCGGTGAAGCTAGAGGACCAGAGGCCGAGGTTACCGATGATTCTTGGACAGATCTGCAGGAGGACCTTCTCACAGCATGTTAGGGTTTACGGCTTAGGGTTAGGGTTTGGGGCTTAGGGTTTAGGGTTTAGGAAGCTCCTTGGTCTACAGGGCTTTTCAAGGTGTTATAGGGGTTAGGGCTTTAGAAACCTACTTGAGGTTGATCTAGATGGTCGTTACATAGGGACCAATGACATATATGGGTTTTGAGATTAATATAGGGGTATATAAGCCCAATAATGCAAAACAAATGGAGAAGAACATGAAGGCAGTCTGTGCGGGTGTATAAGGCTAAGGTTCTTCTGGGGATGATCTAAAGGTTCTTGGGGGAAACAGTTGAGGGTTCCTATAGGTCTGCAAGGGAAAAATATAAGGGCAAGTATTTTCCATAAGGCCATTTGGGGAACAGATTTTTCATCAATTACCATGTAGACGCCTACTTGGGGTTGACACTACACCCTACACCCTGTTGTGAAGTATTCTGATTGGTTGCATACCTGAACCCAATATTGGGGCCCCCGCGCAGTTTAGAGTTTAGGATGTAGAGCTTATAAGGGAATTCCCGGCACTTCGGAGTATAAAGTTTTCAGGTAGATCAATGGAATCCCGGAGCCTCCCGGGAATGCAAAATATGGGCACGTGGAGGGAACTAGGTATAAGTGGTCTGCAAGGTTTTCGGCAAGCAGGACACCCCCCAAATAGTACTTACCCTAAACCCGATATAATATACAACCCTATTATAGTAGTTTCCATTTTCTTTTCCATTATCCCAATATAACCATAATATAACCCCCAAAATACTCCCATGTACACCCCCAAAAAAGTACAAGCTGCATTAAAGGAACTTAGAACCAACCAGGACATGGAAGGCGGGATTCTACTGTGGTTTCTAGGGTTTAGGGTGTTTGTAATAGGGTTTAGGGTTGAGGGTTTAGGGTTGAGGGTTACGTTGGGTGATTCCCCCTTGCAGCCACTGCTTCAGGGGCTCTTTCTAAGCGGCTATCATAACTCCTACTACCCATTGTGGTAACTGTTACAGTAGGGCCCTAAACCCGAAAACTAAGCACTAAACCCTGAGTCCTAAACCCTAAATCCTTGACCCTAAGCCTAAACCCCAAAATCAGTACCGCGGGTCTCAGATGAGTAGATTTTCAAGTCAATTTGGGTGTTGCATTGCCTAATACGCGCTGGAATATTTGTAATGACCTCATCCGACCTCACCTGACATAGTGTGCTTTAGAATACGAACAGATTTAGCGTTTAGGGTTAAGGGTTTGTGGCTTTAGAATATACCCACAGGGTCCACGTAGCTCCGTGGTATATACTTAGGGCCCACAAGGGCTCCCATGTAACTACTTTAGGGCCCAGGTATATACTATGCAGCTATGTGGACCCTCTGCGATAGTACGAAAATGCCTTTTTTCCCCGGTTTTTGGAGCTGTTATAAATGAGCCAGATACAAAGTAGGAGAGTGTGATCCTTTGGAATGTAGCATTTCATATTCGGGGATGGCAGCTTGAGGGTTTGAGAGTTTGGTTCTGGGTTTGGGGTTTGGGCTGGGGGTTTGGAAGCAGCTTAGGGCTTAGGGTTCAGGGTTGAGGCTATGGGGATTCAAGACTTACTCCACCATCTCCCGTAACCCTAAACCCCAAGTTCCATTCATTCCTAGGGTGTTTTGTTTGAAGGCCTTCATGTGCTACTAAGGTGGGGAAAGTCCAGCTAGACCCAGGTGATATCATCTAGTCCCTATACTTACTGTGATATGTAAGCTGTGGTTGATACATATATGTACATGTTTGTACATCATATATATATATATAAACACGACTTTTACCATATACCTGCATAGGGTTGGAAAATTGTGGTACTGCAAAACCGCCAAACTCAGGACCCTATGACTACCCTGTGACTATATTGCGGTCCTTTTTATAGCGCGGGGGCTACCAAAAAACTCACAACCGATGCATAAATCCAGTGCCCATGTATTTTTCATTTCATTTTTCATGTGATTCTCCATTACGCTATAGACGCACAGGTAAACATATATGTCCCTATTCAAATGTAAACAAGCTCAGAAAACATCTTTCAGGGGCGTGTCTTCCCCTAAGGGTCCAAGGACCCAAATAATGGGGCTTTAGGCCCCAAGTACTATAATCTGAATGGTATTTGGGACCTAAAGCCCTGATGTTTGGGTCCTTGAACCCTAACCTTCAACCCTACGTAAACTCTATTGGACAAGATCGGAGGAGAAGGATGCTGCATTCTTCGTGGAGGCTGCTAGGCCTTGAGGTCTACCTGGATGCTGGGGGAGGTACTCTTATAATCCTATGGGAATGGATTCCCCCCTTTTTTGGTCATGTTGGGATAATGGAAAATACAATGGAAACCACTATTTAAGGTTTCGGGTTAAGGGTAGGTTCCCCCTTAAGTAGATAAAATGTGGGGTATACGGGGATCTTACAATAAAATATCCCAAGGCTATATTCTGTCCACTTAAGGGGACCATAGGTTCGGAGTACCCCATGGTTGATTACGAGGCAGTTCAGGAGTATTAGACAGTGTAGTGGAGGTTTTCGGGAAGCATCTGACTTTTGAGTACAACCCCTAAGATTGCGGCGCCCCCTCCCTATTTGCCCGCGCCAAATGCCCGCTCATCGGAATGTGCAGTGTATAGAAGTGTTTTGGTGGTTGTGGATGTGGTCGAAGTGAACAATATTATGGGTGCCGACATGGGTTCACTTGTTGGGGATTCGGTCGTGGTGGACGTTATCATGGGTCTGGGCATGCATTCGCTAGTATCTTGTTTCGCTGTAAAGAGCAGTAATCTTGCAGTTGTGGAGTTCTGGATGCGCACGTAAAATGAAGATGCTGCGGGCAAATAGCGCGGAGGGGAGGCTAAGATTAGGAAGCAGACTTGCAGTCTCCTCCCATAATAATGAACCCTGCCATACACATTTTCGCGATTTTCGGAAGTCCTTGAGACCATCAACTTAACGATGCTGCAGCCAACACGAACGCAGCGGTTTAGGGTTCAGAGTTCAGGGTCAAGGCGCTCGGGTTCAGGGTTTATATGGTTCAGGTTTTTGGTGTTTAGGGTATGGGGTAAGGCGGGATATCCAAAGTAGTTTCCGTTACCCCTTGACTACTTGGAGGTTCAGAGACTTTGTAAATTACTTACAACTTTGTTATGACCCGACTGGTAAATCACCTGAATGGTTTTCTTGCTACCCCAAGTGTAAGTAGAATTATAGGCCAAGTTGCAAGCAATCCCTGCCCTTAAGTCCCTTACCTCATCCCCACATAACCCGATCAACCATCTACAATGCCCCTAAACCGAAGCATGAAGAGTCCCTATTATCTCCTTCCTATGAATGCTAAGCCCCTGGAACGTAAACCCTTTAAGGGCTCCACATGTGTTGTGGGAGATCGTAACTCGAGGTTCATGGGATTTAGGAATTACTTACAACAAGGTGAAAACCCTGCCTATGACCGGGGTATCCCTATACACCCTTCAAAGCGAACTAGGCCCAGCTACAAGTAGGTACCACGTCCTGGAAAATCCAGCCCCTGATGTTTTAAACCCTGTATATCCCGAAATTATCTACTTCGAACATCCCCACCCTTAACTCTTCGTCGTTCCAGGGCAACATCAACTACTTCCAGCGACAATGTGGCGCATGTATTAGCAGTGAGACTCGCTCTAAATGTTGATACTCCGCGAATGGACACAATCGAGGGCACTGCTGGGATACTTTGTGGTTGGGCACTGCAGGGATACTCTGCGGTTGGGCACTGCAGGGATACTCTGCGGTTGGGGACTGCGGGGATACTTTGCGGTTGGGCACTGCTGGGATACTTTGTGGTTGGGCACTGCAGGGATACTCTGCGGTTGGGGACTGCGGTTGAGCACTGCTGGGATACTTTATGGTTGGGCACTGCAGGGATACTTCTCGATTGGGCACTGCTTGCTGGGATACTCCGCGGTTGGGCACTGCAGGGATACTCTGCGGTTGGGCACTGCAGGGATACTGTGCAGTTGGGCACTGCAATCAGGCTCCGGGCGGGCGAGCACAACATAGACTTTAAAATCTGTGAGGGTGGGGAAAAAAAACTTTACATCCCCTAAAACCTCCCCCTTTAAGCCCTAAACCCCCAACCCTCTAGACCCTTAAACCCCTAAACCCTTAAACCCCAAACCCTAAGGGAATTATGTTACGCAAGAAGTTGAAAAAACGGCGCCCCTAAACCCCCTAAACCCTTAAACCCTTGAACCCCAAACCCTAGGGGTTTTCTCGAAAAACAGACCCTGAGGTTGGTGGCGATTGTGGCGTACGTGCCGCAGGCACTGCGACTTCTTCCCGTAACTACGGCCAGTGGGACCTCCCTGACCTAGCCAGCTTCTTGGCTCTTCGCTGAGGGGGGTTATATAGGGAGGATGGAAAAGAAAATGGAAACAACTATTTAGGGTTTAGGGTTTAGGGTTGTTTGATGTGTTTTTTTTCTGGTTTAGTCTTTTTGTTTTTCATTTTGTTGGTGGTTCTTACTTATCTGTGTTTTGCAGCCAGCCCTGAAGTTGAAGCTGCGAACTTTTCAAGGTAGTGTTCAACTTTCCTCGGGGTCACAATCTATGTTTAAGCTTACTTGGTTCATCCATGAAAACCGTCCTTCTCAAACCCTACAACCCTAAACCCTAAACCCTTAATCCTCTAAGCTGCCCGTTCCCTCTTCAGGTTTGCATGCGTCTGACTGGAAGGACTAGGGTTTGGATGTTTGGAATTTCGCTCTAATCCCTGAACCCTAACCCTGTTTCGGAATTTTAGGGTTCAAGGTTTGGTGGTTGAGAGTTTAGCATTTTAGGGCTTAAGGTTTTGCAGCTTGGAGGGCCCAATGAAGCCCTGCCGCCGTTTGCAAATATTGGAGTTTCCCAAATTTAACGGTGCTTGTTTGGGGGATTCTGCATTGGATAATGGAGACCCTTATCTGCAAAAGCTATGATATACATCATGAAGTCCTTCAATGTCCTCCATGTTTTCGGGTACTTCCTTCATCGCCGGAATCAGCTGGTTTCAACTGCCAACAGGTCCTTGCTACACCCTAAACCCTGAACCCAAGCCTCTGGAGAGGAGAAATGCCCTGTGATCTCAGCTACGGACGTCATTGAGATTGTATCAGAGCAGAGACCTGAGCGTGCACACGGACTATAACCCCTGCATAGCCCCCATAATTAAAGTAGTTTCCATCTTATTACCCATTATCCCAATATGACCCCAATATATCCTAAACCCTATAATTATAGTAGTTTCCATGTTATTTTCTATTATCCCAATATACCCCCAATCCCTAAACCCTATAAGCCCATAGGTTCTGAGTTTAGGTCTTCAGGGCTCCCATGTGCTCCTGAATGGCGAAGGTTTTCAAGTGCGTTCTACCCCAAAGAACACGAAAGAACATGGATCTTGGGTCAATCCCCCCCCAGTAGTGGGTACCACAAGGGTATACCTACACCATATTAAGGAGCGATTACTACAGGGGGGATTGACCTAACATGGATCCTGAAAAGGGGTCCTACCATGACGATTTTTTTAAAGGTAGAACGGGAGATGTGGAGTTCCATGTTTGTTTGTTTTGGGAGGGTCGTTCAAAGCGACTCGGTAATGGAGGTCCTGCTGATGCAGCGACATTCGGAGTTTTGTTCCAGGTAGATTGAAGCAGGTATACAGATCGGTTTTCGTAAGAGGGGAGGTGGGCATCACTCCCAAAAACCCAGCCCCAAAACCCTGCAAAAACACCAAACTGCATCCCACATTCGTGGTTTCACAAACACATGTCAATGTCATCCGTACTATGTTCCTTAGAATCTAGAGTCTCGCATCCGAAAACGCAGAACCCCTTGTCTTACTAATACTGATGTCTCATGCTACATGCCAGGGTGTGAATACAATCCCCCGCAATGTCCTGCTCTGCTTTCCCTGGCCTCCATGTTCCCCAAGAAACTTAAAAGGAAGGGTTTCCATTTTCTTCAGAACCATAAACTAACTTAAAAGCCCTGTTCTAAGTCTGTATGCTCTGACAGTGCCCTGTACTTACCACAAATCTGCGCCCTTGTTTGCCAAAGAAAGACCTTATGCTGCTTGACCTTGCACCTGTGGTCCCGTACGCAGTTTAGGGTTTCCCCAAACCCTCAACCCTAAACCTACGATTCAGGGCCGTGTCTGCAACCCAAAGCCTGTATATTGACTCTACATGCTGTAGGGTTTTGGATTTAAAGTTTAGGCTAGCTTCCAAACATAGGGCCCCATAACACAGAGCCCTACTACATGCTTAATACTTATTATGGGGCTTCCCCCAAAAAAGTATCCCTCTTGCTGCTTTTGGAAACTTCTTTATGCTAACCTTAAGCAGTGTACTGAAAACCCAAGATCCTAAGCCTTCAAGCTTGAATCGACAACCCCAAGTCGAAACTCCAAACATCCCAACCCCGAAAACCTTAACACTTTGAGGTCTCTTACTGGAGGGTTGACAGTTGTTGTTGATTAGATTTGTTGGCTCCGTTGTTTGCCCGAACCGAATAGGAGCCCTGAAATGAGGGTAGCATGTTTTATAGTATTTTCGGGTAGAAAAGAAGATTGCCCCCCAAGTATCATGCCCTAAGGGTCCAAGTACCTAATAGTCATATACTTCCCCAAAGCCTATACCATAAATACTACTACCCAAATCCCAGGTACCTACTTATTGGGTACATGGACCCTTAGGGATACTTATATAGATTTGAAATAAGCATCCCTCAGTTTGAACCTCAGCAGTACTAAAGGTCCCTGAATCTTTTCCAGCATGATTCCCTAGTGATATGTAATCCTGATATGGTTATAGATGTACCAATACAGTATACAGTACTCTATTTCAATTTCCGCTGGACCTAGAACCTTCATTCCTAAACTCCCAAAGCCGCCCTAAACCCTGAAACTGTGCTGCTAAGCCATAGACCTTAAGCCCTCAACCCTAACCCTCAACCCTAAACCTTGTGACGAACAGTGAAGAGGCCTTCCTTGTACCTGCACGCAGCTCTTCGAATCCGCCCTGGGCCGGGTTGCACAGCTTTGCTTGCGGCAAACTAGAAACTCCTGAGGGTACGAACCCCTTCCCGTAATGAGGTTTAGGGTTATGACAATTTCCCAAACAGGGTTGTATAGTGGTATACAGGGGAATGGCAACAACATTGGAGACTGTTATACAATTTTGGGTTACTGTCTGGGGTTGGTAACAGCACCCCCCCCCCAAGTAATGACAATTCTTTTATCATGTTATGCTAATATCACGGGTGTATTCACGGTGAAGGGGAGTGTGGGGTTACTATTAGGGGGATGGGACTGCAAACATTTTGGGTGTGGGTTTGGTGGTTGGAGACAGGGATTAGGGTGCGCAGTTTCGGGTTCGTGGTTTAGGCGGATTGGGATTTGGGTTTTTGTAAGGATAGAGATGCGCTTAGAGCAACCTAGCTTCAAGGAGGAAGCTGAAAGCAACACTGCCCAAAGTAAGCTGTAGAACTTAAAACGGACTTTGTAACTGATGCGCTTGCATTTGCATGTGCAGGGAAACCCTTAAACCCTAAACCCTAAGCCCTGAATGCTTCGGGTTTTCGGGCTTGGGGCTATTGAACTAGGCTCTGGAGGTTGGAGCTTGGGATTCTGGATGAAAGCTTGGGATTAAGGTATTCCTAAACATGTAGGGTTTAGGGTTTAGGGCCCAAAAGCTATTCAGATTAGAGTAATTTGGCCCCAAAGCCCGATTTGGCCCTTGGACCCTTAGGGTATGAGGTTGAAGAGAGTGTGGTTGAGGGATTCAGGTGAGTAGTATTGTATTTGGGGATACTATGGTACCCAATATAGAGTAAGATTCTATCCTCTTTTTGGGGTATAGTATTTTGTATAAAGAATATAATCTTACTAGGTTCAACCACCAAAAAAACACTACTCAGGTGCCGAGGCTAGTGTTCGGGTTTTGGTTCCGATTTTCACGGGGGATCTCTCCATCCATCCACAGTACCTTGCGATGCAAGCGACAATCTCATAGGCAGTACCGTGGTTGAGTGGGGATTCCACAACCTGGGGTTTAGGGTTTAGGGTGTAGGAGCCCTACAGGTTTAGGGTTTGGGGTTTGGGGCTTAGGGTTCGAGGTTCGGGGGCTTTAGGGACTTCAGGGGTTTTAGGGGTTGTAGGGGTTTAGGGGTTTTAGGGGTTTTTAGTTGGGTCTCAAGGTTTAGGGTTCTGATGTGCACGCACGCCTGAACTATCATACATAACCCCTTCCATGCAGACAGGAACCCTCCCTACCTAAACCATAAACCCTAAAGCCCGAAACCGCGCTGTGTGTATATATACATATACACACACTCCTCACATTTGCTGCTTTTTTGGGCTTGCATGATGCTTGGGGACTTCCGCGCTTATTGGGGAATGTGTTCCATGTGGATGATGTGGAGGAGCGAAAACTTGTTTTTCCACTTATAGCCAGTACGCAATAGCAACCGAATACACATCAAAACCTGATCCAAGTGCTGAGGCCCCTATATTATGTGCCAGAATTCTCGGTCCTGACGAGAAATCCGTGCAAGCATTCAATTATTGGCAGACATAATGCGAGTCTTTTTCTCTGGGTCCCTCGAATAAGGAACGATTATTTCGGGGTATTCGGCGGCTTCTCAAAAAATTCTTTACAGTCTTGCTCCTGGAACCGTCTCCACAGATCATAAGGTGTCTGAGGGCACGCCATTTTGTTCAGAAATTCCAGCACAAAGAGATCCAAGTTTGCGTGCTAACCCACATGAGCTTCCAAATTTGGCGCGGCAACTTAACAAACACAGTTTGAAGTTTCATGTGAGTAAGCAATTATGGTGCTCTTTGAACTTACTTATGGTTGGGGCAGCCGCGGCGAGGCCAGTTTGCCAGGGTACAAGAGGGGCTGGAAGCCCGGTTACAGGATGTTACGATGTCCCAGGAACCTCTAAACTTTGAAAGCTACCCCTGTATCCCCATTTACCCCTACATACTCCTATGTCCCTGTTAAAGGCACCTAGGTCTCATAAACCTCCAGGTATCTAAATTCCTTACCATGGGCCCTAGCATGATCCACCACTGGCTTCCTGGGTCCTAAAGATGGTTCTTGAGCAGGATTTGCATGGTTTCAGGGCTGAGGGTTTAATAGTAGGAGCCCATAGTTCCAACCCTGAATCATAAACCCCCTAAACCCTAAGCGCTAAACTCCCACTTCTGTTCAGGCTTGAGCCGGTTCTTTGGTATTCACCGAAGAGCCCCGGCTTCTATCGACTGCCCGAAGCTCAGGAGTAGTAGAAACCGGAGTCTATGGCGTTTTAGGGTCTGGGAGTAGTTTGAATAGGCTTCAACAAGGCTATCTGGGGACATTTAGAGAGAGCGAGAGAGAAAGGGTTTAGAAACTTGAAGAAGTCCAATAACGGAGACATAGATGGTAGAGAGAACTGGAAGATGACATGCGAACTGGCTCAAAGTAGCTGTTTATAGGGATTAAGCGTAGAGGTCTGAGCACTAAGGATAATGTTCTGGGGCATTTTGTCTACCACAAGTATAGAGGGCTATACGTGAGATTTTAGATAGTCATTCAGGCTTGTACACTACTTGCATGGATGGCCGGCTCAGTGGATACAATAGCCTCAATGTCTCCTAAGCCCTAAACCCCTGAACCCTAACTCCTATCTCTCCAGTAGGCTCAGCATCCCTTATAAGCTTGATGATGCGCCATTGAACTTTGGCGGCTAAGGCTTAGAGCTAAGGGTTAAGCTACTTGCGGACTTCGTGAGCAACCAAGCATGCCACCATATCCAAATCAACTGCCCAAGGGTCCAAGTGCCCTATAACTGAGAACTTCAGTTCTGGTACTTGTACTAGGAATTGTGGTACTGGTCTGAGAGGAGCACATGAGCCTTGATTACGTGCTTTGTCTGAGGGATTTGTTATAAAAAAAGCAATACTTGCGGGTGCTCAGTAAAGAATGGAGAAACGAATCTTTATGGCGGTACCAAGTAATCTAATACGATAAGCCTTGTTGTTGATGCCATGAATTCCTAGGTTACTAGCCACCAGAAATGTAACGATTGTGCCAAAATTATAGCCGACAGCACCATCTGCAGGTTTCTCAACACATGGGAAGGCTACTTAGAATGTCAGTGGGACTTAGTTAGTGGCTTTATGCCCTCTTTAAGCTATATAATGGCCCCGGCAGCCCAAACTAGGCCCATTATTATCCTACTTACTAAGCCGTCGTGACCCTCCAAGTAGGCTCCCCCAGGGATATGCAGCAGCTTTTCATGCTTTGATAGGGCTCACTTTTGGTAAGTCTAAACGGGTCCTTTTGCGAAATTGAAACCTTGCTTGCAAAGAAGTCGTTGTGGGTCTCTATGACATCAGCCATAGTCCCCCTTAACATCCCGTATGGTATTCCCCTACATACACCCCTTAAGTGTTTTTTTTTTTAACATGGATGTTTTCAGAACAATGAGTTATGCTGTGGGTGCACCTGGCAGCAAACTCTTACAACACGCTATGCACAATTTGCGGAAACTGCAGTTGCAAGGCTTCGGACAAACTTGTAAGCCATTCAGCAAGATGGCCAAAACAAATAATGCACCTGTGATATGCATCTATCACACTTCATATTGCAGTAGAAAGCACGCTGGTCTGGCTCCAAAACAGCTTTGAAGAATAATTTCATTGCATGAGTGTATGCTATGCTGGTGCTCCGGCTACACCTACCTCTGGCTAGCAAGGAATGACGGAAAGGACCCTTGTTGTTTTCCCCATATAGTCCTCAATAATATGGTACAGTACTGTCCATGTTTGTTTCCATTCCTCCACTCCCTGCTAACCACCGGCAAGTACAGCAGCATGGCTCTTACGCTGGGATTCCCGCGCACATATACCTTTTAAGTCATATTTGGTGCCCTCGAATCATGTAGGGTATGTTACTTGATATGTGGCATTGGGCTCTCTGGGTTTGAATCTGTGTCAGGAGGATTAGGGTTTAGGGTTTAGGGTTTAGGGATGTCTGAGAGGCACCTTAAGTGATAGATGGTCCATAGTACTAAGAGCAGTCATTGTTGCCAGGGTAGTATTGCGCCTAAGAGTATATCCTCCTGGGGGGTAGAGTATTAAGAAGAACATAACCATACTCAGAGCAACTACCAAGAAACACCTCGAATCCTTTCATTTTGTGTGCCACATGTAGCTTTCACCTACTAGGTCTTGAGTCGGGGCACTGGCTGACTATGGACTAATGCTGGACAAGATGGGTCGCACTAAGTATATAAAAAAAAAACGGATGTAGGGAGAAGCTCAAATTCATAGCCAGAAAACATCCCATAGTCTAGTGATACTATTTACAGATAACATGAGTGTTTGATGCTATAATGATATAGTACTTAGCGGCGAACATCAGGCAGATTGCCAGAGGAGTATTCTGAGCAATTGCGTACGCCGTTCATTGCTCATGACAGCTCCATCACTCCTGAAACCGTACCTAGGGTTTAGGGTTAAGGGTCCTACACCCTAAGCCCTAAGCCCTACACCCGAAATGTACGTACGCACGCAGAGCTGCCTATGTAACTACTGCAGGGGCCTAATAATAACCTATCTCATCTTGAGGTCTATCTGAAATATTTTCTTTTACAAGAAAGTTAGAGTCAGAACCCTGGTAGTGCTAATTGCTTTGGCTGCGACATTCATAGTTGAGGGTTTGGGGCATGGTAGCAAAAAGACTTGGAGGGCCAGGGGGACTTAGCAAGTAGGTTACGAACCCCTATTATGAGCCATGTCATAACCTCAGTTATCCCCATTATTGACCTATCTACCAAGTTCCCCCGCCCTTCAAATAAGTTCTGGTGACCAGTACAGACTGTCACAGCAGGTACAGCCGACCTCTTATGCTGTGGCACCAAATGTCAGCCGACTTGTTTGGGTAAGTGTATAAGGTTACTGCGGGTAAGACCTAAACCTTAAAAAGCGTGGCCACAGACCCCAAACCTGAAATCCTCCAGCCCTGAACCTTAAGTCTGAAATTCCTGAAACTCTATTGGCTCTAATCCCTAAGCCCTACGACCCTAGATCTGCAGGTCCTCAACCCTCTGAAAACACATCTGAAAATCTGTAGTCCAAAACCCTAAAACTCTACCCTTCGAGTGTGTAAGGTTACCCTAAACCCCATTCTCGGTAGGCTCTAAACCTGCAAGCCCTGAGCTGTCGGCCTCATAAAGCCCTTAAACGTCAAACCCTTAAACCCTTGCAACCCAAAACTGTACACCCTCGAAGCCCTTAAACCCTTGAAACCCTAAACTTTACACCGCTCTAAATCCTTAAAACATCAGACTTTAAGCCCCTAAACCCTGTTCAGGTCAACCAAGGGCGCGCCAAAGCAGTTGAAGGGTGGTCCGCCGCCGTGCTGCAGCTGTGTAGCGTTTTCGGAATTTGTTTTCTGGTGCCTACCTCAAACCCTAAACCCTTTTGCGTGTTTGGGAGTTGAGGGCTGTAGGCTTGTAGGAGTGCATGGTGGTAGAGCTGTGCAGGGGGTTTCAATGTCGTTTAGGGTGTTTAGGGTTTAGTTTAGGGATTAGTCAGGTTTAGGCTCTAGGGGCTCTAGGAGTTTTAGAGTTGAGGGTTTAGGCTCTAAACGCTTTTCAACCCAGACGCTGATCCTTGGTATGCTGGGCCAAACGCCCACCCAAAACCCTTAACCCTAAGCCCTGCCAGAACCCCGTGTAGGGGCTTTAGAGACCCTTAAATCCCTTGGTTATGGCTCTAGGGTTTACTTCATTCTTGGGCCCCATAGATTTCATGGAGTTAATGTAAAAGACGGCAAAAACTTGAGAGAACTGGAAATGATATGAAAACTGGCAGTATACAGGGCGTTATAGGTGATTATTTAGTGTAGAAGCAGGAATAATCACCGGTTTTGTTTACGTTGCTTAGCCCACATGAAGCTACAGTACAATGCACTTCAAAAAACGATTCTAATGTTTCAGGCCCAGCACATTTTCCATGATTTTGGTGCTCCTTTGTCCGACGTTATTGGACCCCGCTTCCAACAATTCAAGCCAAGGTTGGGTAATAGGTCTTTTGTATGGTTTTATGGTGTTTACATAGGGTTGAGGGTTTAGGGTTTCGGGTCGGTTTTCAATATCAACGGCATTTGGTCCCAAATGAAATGAAGGTACCTTTCAGGTTTCGCTTCATTGCAGGCCAAAGATGGTTCCCTTGCATTATCCCAGGCTTCGTGTGGGAATGGATTCCACGTTCACCAGTTTTGGGGCATAGAAAGATATCTAGGGGTGCATAGGGGTATATAGGGATGCAATGTAGGGCTTAGCCTTCCCAAAACAGAGGTCTCTCTCTCGGGCAGGAGCCTTCACCAGACTGTAAACCTGAACCCTTGACTTTTTGCGTTGATCGATCTGTAGGACGCTTCAGTCCAGCAAGTTCATACTTCTCTGCTGGGGTCTACCTGGGCCCCAAAAGTAGGTAAAATAATAGCCCAAAACTTTCAAAAAGTAGCCCAAAAGGCCACTATTTTACATACTTTTGGGGTTCAGGTAGGGTTTAAGGTTTCGTGGTCTTGGGGTTCAGGCTTTTATGGCTCAGGGTTTAGGTGTTGGATTCCGGTTATACTATAATCCCCAGTGTATAGGATCTAGAAGCTGTCTTCCATCCACAGGAGTGCTGATCTCAATATCAGAATAGGGACCCTCATTTTGAGAAGTACCCTGAAGCCTAAAATTTGAGTGTGACAGCCTTCGCCTGCCCTGGAGCAGAACTGTCTTGCAGTTTCCACCTATGTAGCAGGCCTAAGTGTCCAAGTACCCAACACGGTATGCAAAGGGGAATTTCGGTTTAGGCTCCAAGTGCCCAAATATTGATTGGCATTTGAAGATTCCAAGTGCTAGAGCCAGAAAGGTGTGTTGATACCTAAATCTTGAATTCATAGGTAATTCGGTTCATACTAAAAACTCCTGCATCAGCATAGCTACATTAGTCCATGAAAATCATGGTATTCTGGGCTAGGAAGGTCATGCGGGATTTTGAGAATCAACCGTTGCATCCTTGTAAGCAAGCCAAGCTAGCTGAATAGTATTAAAGCATATGGGGTTATGTGACCTTATATAGGGATAATCGAAAAGATAATGGAACTACTATTTAGACTTAAGGGTTTAGGGTTATAACTGCAGAGAGAAACCGCAGGCCAGCAGATGGTGAAGAAGAAGGGCTCAGCGTGTGGAAGGCTTTTTCCACCAATGCAGAGGCCAGCATGATCCATAGGAGGGGTCTGTTCTTCGAACTTGTGCCCGTCCTAGTTCTCTA
This sequence comes from Symbiodinium pilosum, assembly GCA_905231905.1. Classification (NCBI taxonomy): domain Eukaryota; class Dinophyceae; order Suessiales; family Symbiodiniaceae; genus Symbiodinium; species Symbiodinium pilosum. The sequence continues at coordinate 21,298 of CAJNIZ010044012.1, forward strand.
AACTCTACATCCTAAACCTTAAACTCCAAGCCTCTAACCCACTGGGCTTCCCAGAAATACCGGGAAAAGAGAGCACCCCCAGGGGTTCCCTATACTGTTTCAGGTTTAGGGTCTGACCCCTACCATTCTCCGATTGCTAAACATTCCCCTCATTGTAAAATGGGGCGATAATTCTCCAAATGTCTGGAGTATATAGGATTATATCGAGATAGATATCTAGGGGCTTACATGATAGTGAGTTTGTAAGGCTTACATAGTAATTCAATCGGCATCGAACGTGTTGGGATACCTGTCTATCTGGCTATTCAGAGGCCTTATGAACCTGGGCACCGTACACTAAACCACTAAGCCCCTAAACACTTAAGCCTGAGCCTTGAACCCTAAACCCTAAACCCTTAACGAACCAAAGGTGAGATGTTAGAGGACCTGCCTTTGGCCCTGCATTGAGGGGGGAGGCATTGGAGCCTGCAACCCAAACTTGAAAACTCAATACTGTTCAGGGATTGGGTTTCAGGGTTTAAGGGCTTGGGGGTTAAGGGTATCCTGAAATCCTGACACCTTAAACTCTGTACCCCAACCCAAAGACCCAAAACCTTAGCTGGACCCTAAATCGCTGTACCCAACCTCAGAAGTCTTCAGGCATGGCAGTTCATCGATCGTGCATACAGCCCTGTCCTTGCACTGGATGGCTGGTACCTTCGGAGCCCCGGTGCGTGAGCAGTCCAGGGTTTCTCAAAAGATGCAGCTATGTATGCATGTACAAACATGTGTGAGTAGAGCAATGGATCTGCATTTTTTGAACAAATTGCAGGGATGATCCTGGATGGCGAGAGGAGGTCACAATGGTTTGGCATGTTTCTGAGATCTAGATCGGGTTCGCTCGACTAGCTGCTGGGGAGCTCAAGTTGCGTTCTGAGCTGTAAGGCTCTCAGTACGACCAGGTCAAGTATGAAGTATACTGTTGATGGAGGAAATCTTGCACCACCTTAAGTCCCTAAAGTCCTAAGAATCACAGTAGTTTAGGGCCCCTAGGTGGTGCAAGATTTCATCCATCAACAGTATGATAATTTCCATGAACTGGGAGATCCCCAAGACAGACCCTGAAAGACCAAAATCCGTATCATGAGACGCCACGCCAAAAGAGAAAAATCCCATATGAGCTACAGTAGAAACTCCATAAAGGGGGGTTACGCAAGGGAATATGTAGGGGACCATTATGGGGTTTACAAAGGGGGATGTTAGGACTTCAGACTATAGCTCACATAGCCCCCTTTTTAAGCAGTGTAGTTTTAAAGCACTGTAGTCTGCGTAGGGCCCTTTTGGAATTCCATCCTTATCATGGGACGTAAACCCAAAAACCTAAACCCTGAACCCTAAACCCTAAACCCCATATAGTGTGGCATGAGGTTGCTAACAGCCTTTGCCCTTGACCCCCCCACCCCTTGGCACGCTGGAAATTCAAAAGGTCATGCTAGACTTGGTACCCCAAAAGAGCCGACAGTTTTGAGAATACTGGAACTTGGTACCCCAAACCCTACGCACTCGACTCTAATACGCAGGTTTGAGAATGAAAGTATTTTTCATCCCCCCAAACCCTAAACCCTAAAACCTAAACCTTAAATCATACACCCTACATTTTTCTCCCCCCCCGGTTCTATGCTCCGGCGCCCAGGAAAGCCGAAGACAACTTGCGCCGGCCTCAGCTTGAAGGCAATGACCATCCAAAGTCTCCTACTTCTGATATTAGGGTTAAGGGTTTAGGGTCTGTATAGATGTATATACCATAGTTTCCAAAAGTATGGGGTCCCCAATATAGACCCTATTAATATACTATAGTCCTTACTCTAGGGGCCCCCCCAAAAAAAGGAACCTGTCGTTTTGGGAAACCCCGATGTAGGAAATCCTCTGAATCATTTTCTAGCTACCAGGTACCCTAGTCCGAATTCTTCATGTCAAGGCGATCAAGGCTAGCATCAGCCTTGTCATCATGTGAGCAATACTCCCTAAAGTGCCAAGTATCGTCCCCCTTAAGTAGATAGAATATGGCTTTGGGTATAGTATGACAAGATCCATATACCCTACATTCTATCTACTTAAGGGAGCCTGAACGATTGTCAGTCGTATCCCAATCCCAAGTGTTCGATTTTTGGGTACTTCGACGTTCACTCCCATAGACCCCTACATGAGCTATAGTCTGAACTCCTTAAAGGGGTCACATAGGGAATTGTATAGGGGACTACTATAGTGGTTATAACGGAGATACTAGCAGTTTAGACAAGATGCCTACATGTCCCTAAAACCGCCTCAAGGGACTATTTTTAGGTACGTGGACCCTGAGGGAATCAGGGGAAGAGTTCCTTCAATTCATGGTTCCTTCTCTGTAAATACCTATATACACACATACATATATATATATATATCCTATAAAACCCTGAACCCTAAACCATGACACTACACGCATACCGTTGGCACGCAAACTGATGCCTGAAGGTTTCTGAGACCCCTTGCAGTCATGCAGACGTAAAAGTCCGTGGGGTTAAAAAAAAAATGACAATACATCCATGAGACCCTAAACCCTTAAACCGATCACTTGGGGAACAGCACTTTAGGCCAAGTCCCTGAACTAATGTTGCAACTAGAAGACCTAGAGCCTTCTCCACAACAAACTCTGCTTTTCCAAACACCCAGGTTTAGGGTTTTTGGCTTAGGGTCCGCACTTGTCATACGCAAACTCCCGAAATAGTGGTACTCTTCCTCTTGCTCTTACTTTTATTCTTACTCTTGTGCTCACTGTTATCAGTATTCTTATTCTTGCGCTCACTCTTACTCGTACTCCTGCTCGCACTCTTACTTTTACCCTTATTCTTACTCTTAGTTGTAGTCCTACTCCTACTCCTACCCCCACCACCACCACCGCCGCCGCCGCGACGACGACAACTGCTGCTGCTGCTACTACTCCTAATAAGCAAGAAGATAACGCCACTACTACGATTATCACGATTGCTATTCTTGTAGACAGCATTCTAAGCTGTTGTCGGTTTTTCATGTTCTATTACATGGCCATTTTTTCGTACTAGGAATGAGTGTAAATCATCGTTGCTGCCACTAATAAAGAGAGTAACATACTGTGCCCTTACTTGCCTTCAAACCTATAAATCCTGAAGCCTAAACCCTCAACTCTACATGATAAACAGTGACCTTGAAACCTTTACCTAGACCTTCCAAAACACTTGCAATAACCTAGATACCTGAATTGTACCCATTGTTGTCATCTTAAAAGCAATCGTTGTATGTGTTTGAGAGGCTTCCCCAAAGAAGGGGTCCCTTCAAAGGGTTATTAGGGTATAGAGGGGGTTATATACAGAGAGAGATAGATAAATGAATATATATATATATATGTATATGAAATATTGTATGTACATACATGTACAGGTATGCAGGTTTTGGGAAAGCTTTCCAGGTCATGGGTCATCGTCTTCCCCACTGGCAGAGACCCATCGGAGCCTCCCTTGAGTCTGGCAGATCTCCAGCTTCGGTGGCTCAGCTGCAGCATCCCCCTACATGCTACAAAAGGGTTTTGGGGTTTTGGGTTGGAGGGTTCATGGTATGAGGCGAAGGGTTTAGCGTTAGTGGATAGATCTCATCCATATCCGTGGGAATTAGGAATATAACCGAAATAGTGCGGAATCAACTGGAGAATGACATGGAAACTGGCATCCTACAGTACTCTACAGAGGTTAGGATTTTGGTAAGCCTGTTACCGTAAGGAACAAAAACGGAACAACTAATAATAATGAGGCCCTAGATTCCTTGTATGACTACAGCTTTATAGGGCATCTCAACATATTTAAGGCCCCTACACTACTCTGGATGTATCAAGTACTCCTGAGTTCGCCACAGTCCCGAAATGCACTGTAGAAATTCAGTGCGGGCTCTGGATCATGCGGCGATTAAGGACAAACAGATGCCTCCAAGATGTCTTGTAGTGGTGCCCCTAAGTGCAGGAAATCCCATACGTATCGAGCTATAAGGTACCTTAAATGAGATTCTCATATGGCAGTTTCTCAAAATACGTAAACGCCAATACAATCCTCAAATACTATGATGCTTTCAGGGACCTCCAAAAGGGTACCTCAAATATTTGGAAACTCCATATAGCCCGAAACCCTAGACTCTAAACCCTGAACCCTTTACATAACCAAGTGGGCATCTAATATGTAGATCCCAGAATAATGCAATCAACCTTTCAGGGAACTCCTGAATAGGCTGTAGGGTTTAGGGCTTAGGGGAAGAGCCACTCAGAGTCTAGAGTAACCTGATGAGAGTAGTCCCGCCCCCCTGTTACTAAACCCCGGCCCCCTTCATTATCATTACCATTACGGTATACTATCACATCGTGGGAATATGGAGTTTGATGGGGGGGAATTCTTGTTAGCTAGCCCTTTACCTTAAGGTCTCCCTTGAGTCTTATACCCACACCCAGAATCCTAGACCCCTAAAGCCTAGAATCTAAACCCTAAACCCTAAACCCTAAATCCTACACCCTTAACCCTAAGCTTGGCACCCTAAACCCTAAACTTGGGGCCCAGGCCGAGACGCCACTTGGCGCTTGCCTCATCATGCTCTCTTCCTGCTTTGCGGTTTAGGGTTTAGGGGCGACTGTTGATGCTTTGGGGCTTAACCTTCAGGATTCCTTGTAGCCCCAGATATGGGAATCATTAAACCTACACAGCATAATTTAAAACACTTCAAGAGGCCTGCACTTTAGGGTTCAGGGTTATACCCCAGGCTGCATCGAGTTCCGCATGCCCCTGCGGACTAAAAAAATGCAAACTTTGCTAGGATGGTATACTCAAAGTCATACAGCACTCTTTTCCATCTGCAAACTTCACGAAACCTAAAAGGGTTCCCCAATATGATGCCAGATTCCGATCGAATGATGCTCCATTCAAAGCTCACGTAAATAGGTGTTTCCATCGATAGGGGGTCACAAATTAGACCCCTATATACTGCTCAGCATTTCATAAGACATCTTCGAACCGCACGGGGGAAACCTCTCATAATATACATACAACCTGTAACCCAAATTACCTACAGTTCAATCATAATTACCCTTTAATCGGCAGGTATAACCCATAAAACTGAACTTTAAACCCTATATCCCTAAACCCTAACTGTAGGTAATTGGGGTTACATACAATTTATCAACCCAGAGGTCCAAGTACCCAATAATTAGATCGCTTTAAATGGGATACCTAGGGGGATATGGGGTTTAGGGTTTAGGGTCCAAGTACCCAATCAGTAGGTACTTGGGTTTTGGGTAATAATGATTGGGTAAGTAAATAATTATTTGGGGTAACATGGACCCTGAATTTTTCCATGCGTGCTGAAGCATCCATGGGGAAATCAGGTCCTAAAGCCTAAGCCCCTTAGCCCTAAGCCATAAAGCCTAAACCCCATGCCTGCAGTCTGCCGGATGAACCCAACTGGTGTTTAGGGTTGAGAGTAGCCCTCATGACTAAGGTTTTACGGCGCCAGTAAACGGGAACAGTACCATAGAGTGCCTAATGTAGCGCAAGAATATTAGCAGCCATGTTTATGGAATGCTTCATATGAAGCCTAAACCCTGGCTGCGATATACCCCCATAATTACTTAGTACATCCCCACTTGGTGGAGCCCAAAGCACAACCCTGATGCCTTATGCTTGTTTAGGGGATAGGATTTAGGATTTGGGGTCTTCAGGCTCATCACACCGAACCCTAAGCCCTTACTGAAGAGAAAAGTTGACAGAGCCGGAGCGCTACACCCTCAGCCTTAGATGGGCCCCAGAATGCAGGGTCCCTTACCTTCATAAAACAAGTCTTTGTGGGAGCGCGCAGAGAGAGCGTTCCCAAAGTTTGGAAACCTCCAGGCTCGTCCCTTAGCCCTATAGCCTAACAAACTCCGAACCCTGAAGGCTGCCTCTACCCCCTGCATCCAGCACCCTAAACCCCTGAACCCTGAACCTGGAACCCTAAACCCCAAGACCCAATCCCTGACCCCCAAACCCAAAAATTTCCGCCGTGCTCCCAGTTGTGGCCGCTATGCCACTCACATAAGTTGGTCAACCTCAGCTTCAGCCAGACCCCTGGCCCGGGGTTTAGGGTTTAGGGTATTTTCTTTACGTTTTGAGGGCTTCAGGCTTACTCAACACCTGGCACCCCTTGATACTAGACGTCTCTCCGAGGCGCAGAAACATGACAGGGGCCCGTATTTCATGTCTAGGTTGTCTGGAGGGGCACGGGCCCAAGTCAGAGGTACTTGCTAAATGTACGTTCAAACCCTACATGCCATATACTGACCCCAACTATCCCCATTATTACCCTACGTCTTACAGTTTCCCTGTGTCCTTGTTTACTTGGTAGGGAGGGTCGTGGCACTATCAACCACAGGACATCCGAAGATCTCTCGTCAAATGCAATACCAATGACAGCACAAACTGCGTATCCGGCAAGTCTTAGGTTCCCCTAAGGGTCCAAGTGCCCAATAAGTAGGTACTTGGGATTTGGGCAATA